>CAUYRT010040440.1:0-46033 GCA_963574885.1 Lepilemur ruficaudatus
AAAGCACAAAGACATTAAATAATAGTCCAAAACTATAAACTTATAAAAGGCAACATTGATATTAGCACACAGGTCTCCTGGCTCTCAGTTAATTATCTCTCTCAAAGACATACATGTTTCCCTTCAAACCCAGGTTTTTAAAGGAGGAAGAAGTAATTGTGCTATAGTTGGAGTGTATGATTGTCTAACCTCAATCACTGGAAATATCTTGCAAACAGCTGAAAAAAGCTTTCACAAATCCACTAGCAAAAGGAGAAAGAGAGAGAAAGAGACAGGCAGAAGAGAGAGAGAGAGACATACACAAATTGTTTGAAGGTAGCTCAGCCAAAAAGCAGAAAAGCAGCTTGGGAAATATTTCTGTTGTTGATTTTTATAAAGTCAACTCAGTATCTACTGGAACATCCTTAACAATAAACATTAAGAGCTCTCAACAGATGAAAGAGCTCTCAACTGGTCACAAGGCATGCTTCTTTAGAGCTCTGCAGACTCTCAAGGCTCTAAATTATCCACCTGAGTGTTTTTGGAGAAATATATATGCACTTAGGAAAGCCACTTACACAGAGTTAGCAGAGCAAAAAAAAAAAAAAAAAATTAATGGAGATAAATAGAAAAGAAACCTTAGAAGTGATGTGGGATGCTAAAAAAAAAAAAAATAAAAAGTAAAGGAGATAAATATCAAAGCAACCTTAGAAGTGAATGTGGATGCTACTAAAAACAATAATTAAAAAAGATAGAAGCTGGGCAAGCAGATAAATGAGTTGGCAATGTACACCTTCCCCTAAAATAGAATGTGGTTTGTGTTTCACACTGGCTGTTGTTATACCAATAAAATTAAGATGCTATTTTGTGTCTATTGTAAGTATTGTAATGCAATTGATGAATAAATTAACTCAGTATGAAAAAATACTTACCTAGGGCTCTTTTAGGAAGTAATACTACCCCAGGAATTTTCTGGGCCTCCTCATCTGGCCTCGCCACTCTAACAATGACTTATAAATTTGTATCATCAGCTCTGACTTCACTGCTGAGCAGCATACCACTACTTCTTCTTGTCTGTTAGACATCCCTGGCAGATGTCCCATGGGCATCAGTCATACTCACAGAATCTATCCTCACCCCCCAGAACTTCCTCTTTCTTCTTGGTTAACAGTACCTCCACCCATCCATCTGGCCATCTCGGTCAGAAGCCAAGGCATTTTCTCCCACAGCCTCCTATCCTTCCTCTCCTGTACAAGGCACCAAATCCTCCAGACCACATCCTGACTCTAAGGTCCATCCCCTCAGAGCCCTTTTTCAGATCTTCATCATTTCTTACCAGGTTTACTGCAGTAGCCTCCTATCTGGACTCTCTGATTCCCTTCCCTTTTCTTAATAACTCCCATTGTGAACCAATTATCTTTATAAAATATTAATCTGACCATATCATAACGCTGCTTAAAATCATTTAGAGACTTCCCAATCATTGCTTATAGGACAAAGCCCAAAGTCCACAACAAAACATTTGAGGAAATCCCCTTGGGATTTAATCTGTGCCAACTTTTCCATTCTTGTCTCTCCCGATATCATACTAATTTGTTTTCTACCCAAATGCACTGTGCTCTCCTTTGCCTCCCAGAAACATCCTTTTTTCATCTTCCTGTGGAACCCCTCCTCATTTCTAAAGACAAAGCTTAGTTGTCTTCACCTCTGTGAAGACTGCCCTAACTTTATAAAACCAAGTTTTGGCAGCTTCTCTATTGTTCCATAAACACTTCTTATAGAGTCTTAGAATTCTCTGGTTACAAGTAACAGAACTCAATGAAGCTGATCTAATCAAAGATGGGTTCTGTTGATTCACATAGACAATCCTTGGGAAGGATGGAGTGGGACTGGCCTTTGCAGCGACTCCATCCTTGGACTTGAACATTATCAGGACCATCCATCTCCTCTTTTTCTCTCTGCATGTGGGCATCACTTTCTTCTACTAAAATGAGTTTTCTCTATGAGGCCAGAAGCAGGAAAGCTGGTGGTTGCAGGCTTACATTCTTAAAGGCATGTAACCTGAGAGAAAAGAGATCTTTTCTTTACCAACTTCAATCCAGAAAAGATTGGCCAAGCTTGGGTCTTGCACTGACCCGTGAGACCAGTGACGGTGGCCAACAGTTTGAGGTACTATGCTCCGCTCAGGCCGTGCACCAGTTTGTTGGGGTATTTTCCATAAGATGGCAGTACAAACATGGCTTTTGATGAAATCACTGAAGGGGGAGGCACCCCAACTACAAAATACTTCTCCAGTTACTACATAATGATTGGTGAATATCTCCAAGACAGAAACTGAAACTTTCTCATCTAAATCATCACAGAGCCTGAAACATAGTAAGTACTCAGTAAATGTTAGTTGAATGAATTCAATGAGCCATAACCAAAGATTAGTGAAGTCTGATTGAGAGACCAAGTTTGTAGTTTTTAAACAGAAATTTTAAGAAGAAATGAATACTGCAATAAAATATACTGACAGCTCCTCCCTGTTGTTAGCAAAATGCTTTCTAGAAAAATTATAAAAATATGTACCCCTCCATCAAGGGAAAATAAGAAGCATGCACACCTCGGTGAACCAAAGTTGGGGGAGAGGGGTGGTCCAAGTACTTCAAGTGTTCACATTAAGAAAATAAGGATATTGGAAAGTTCTGGGCAAGATTGCTGACCAGAGACACCAGCTGCCACAGCATCTCAGTAAGAAGGAGAAGTTTTAGATGAAAGAGAAAAAACAAACAGACAAACATAGATTGAATGTGGGTCTGAAGGAATGGTGCCAGATCCTTTGGGAGACTCCACGGGAGAAGTTGAAGTGCAGAACAAGGAGCAAGGTATCAGTAAAGATCAACCCCCAAGAGGCTTGGAGTCCAGCGAGAAGGGTAGATGGAGCAGTTTGTTTCTCCCTCCCTCGCATCTCTGACAATCACTGGATTTCCCAAGCTGCTGGAGAGACTTTCTGCCCACACAAGTCCAGTGGCTGTTACCACCAGTGAGCTGGGAATTCATTGTGGACAGAACACCAGGTTCTTAGACCCCCTGGAGCACTTTCCACCCCCACAGACCCAAGCCAGGATGGTAGGCACTATATTGCTTCTCTACCCACCATGCACCTTTGTCCTCCCCAGGGGGCTTGAACTCCTCAGGCTTTGTCCTCTCATTCTCACACAGACATTTCCCAACTTTTGTCCAGACAGCAGGGGCCATAGGGGTCCAGTGGGTCCTGGGTGATCTGTGTGACTCCAGAGCCTGGACATTCTGGATGGACTGCCTCCTGGAGAGAGGGTTGGAGACTACCAGAGTGCTAGTACTCCTCCAAACAAACTTTTTTCCTCCCTTTTCCCTCCCCTACCCACAATTGCTGAGAGAGACAATTGAGCCACCACACTGAGGCTTCCACAGACAGTGGGTCTCAGGCCTTTCTTATTCTTTTATGATAAGAAACTCTTAATAAAATAGGCATAGATAGAAAATATCTCAATATTATAAAGCCATATATGACAAACCCACAGCCAATGTTATTGAATGGGGAAAAATTGAAAGCATTCCCACTTACGACTGGAACCAGACAAGGTTGCCCACTGTCACCACTTCTGTTCAACATGGTGTTGGAAGTGCTAACCAGAGAAATCAGGCAAGAGAAGGAAGTGAAGTGTATCCATATGGAGAAAGAAGTTCTTTGCTGACAATATGATCTCATATCTAGAAAACCCCAAACATTCTGCAAAGAGACTCCTGAATTTGACAAATAAATTCAACAAAGTCTCAGGTTACAAAAACAGTGTACACAAATCAGTGGCATTCCTATACACCAACAGGCAAGCTGAGAATCAAATCAAAGACTCAATGCCTTTCACAATAGCAAATAAAATAAAATACCTAGGAATATATTTAACCAAAGAGTTGAAAGATCTCTACAAGGAGAACTACAAATCACTGAGGAAGGAAATTGCAGAGGATGCAAACAAATGGAAAAACATATCAAGCTCATGGATCAGCAGAATCAACATTGTTAAAATGTCTATACTACCCAAAGTGATTTACAGATTCAATGCAATCCCCATTAAAATACCAATGTCATTTTTCACAGATATAGAAAAAATAATTCTACACTTCGTATGGAACCAGAAAAGACTCTGAATAGCCAAAGCACCCATAAGCAAAAAAGAACAAATTGGGAGGCATCACTTTACCGGACTTCAAGCTATGCTACAAGGCTATGGCAACCAAAACAGCATGGTATTGGCACAAGAATAGAGACATAGACCAATGGATCGGAACAGAGAATGTAGATATAAAACCATCCTCATATTGCCATCTGATCTTTGACAAAGCAGACAACATACACAGGGGAAAAGAATCCCTATTCAATAAATGGTGCTGGGAAAATTGAATAGCCACATATAGAAGACTAAGACAGGATCCTCACCTCTCACCACTCATGATGAGATAACAGACTAATCCATAATTCATGGTGGATAACAGACTTAAACCTAAGGTATGAAACTATAAGAATTCTAGAAGAAGAGGCTAGAAAAAATCTTACAGATATTGGCCTAGGCAAAGAATTTATGAAGAAGACCCCAAAGGCAATCACAGCAACAACAAAAATAAGTAAATGGGACCTGGTTAAATTAAAAGGCTTCTGCACAGCCAAGGACACAATCAATAGAGTGAATAGACAACTTACAGAGTGGGAGAAAATGTTTGCCTGCTACATATCCAATAAAGGGCTAATAACGAGAATATACAAAGAACTCAAGCAAAACAGCATGAAAACATCAAACAACTCCATTAAAAAGTGGGCAAAAGACATGAACAGAAGCTTTTCAAAAGAAGGTAAACTAATGGTCAACAAACATACAAAAAAATGCTCAACATCTCTAATCATCAGGGAAATGCAAATCAAAACCACAATGAGATATCACCTAACTTCAGTGAGAATGGCTTTTATTAAAAAGTCCCAAAACAACAGATGTTGGCATTGATGCAGGCAGCAATGAACATTTATACATGGTTGGTGATACTGCAAATTAATTCAACCTCTATAGAAAGTAAGATGGGGATACCTCAAAGAACTAAAAGTAGAACTACCATTTGATCTAGCAATCCCCTTACTGGGTATTTACCCAAAGGAAAAAAAGACATTTTATAAAAAGGACACTTGCACTTGAATATTTATAGCAGCACAATTCACAATCGAAAATATGTGGAAACAACCCAATTGGCCATCAACACATGAGTGGATTAATAAAATGTGGTATATGTATACCATAGAGTATTACTCAGCCATGCAAAAATGGTGAACTAATACCTCTTGCATTAACCTGGATGGAGCTAGAGACCATTTTTTTAAGTGAAGTATTGCAAGAATGGAAAAACAATCACATGTACTCGCCATTAAATTGGAACTAAACAGTCAACACTTACATGTACATATGGAAATAACACTCATCAGAAATCAAACAGATGGGAGTGCGGAGGAGGGGATGGGTAAATTCACACCTAATGGGTACAATGTACACTATCTGGGTAATGGGCACACTTATAACTGTACAAAACTGTACAAACTATACAAAAGTAATTCATGTAATCAAAGCATTTGTACCCCCATTATTCTGAATTTTTTAAAAAAGAAAGAAAATAAGGATGTTGTACATTATGGTAAAATTTTAAAAAGCAATTTTTTAGCTCTGGCATTTTACCCAGAGATTTCCACCTCAATAGCAAAGTCTTTGTTGTTATTTTGAGTCAAAGACTGAAAGGTTTAAATAGAAATAGTCAATGGTCTTGATGCTAAATTATCTAGACAAGGTCCAGAGGTGAAATGTGACTGATTCTGTCCATGGCTCCAGTTTCTTCCTGAGTCCTAATCCAGGATTAACTAATAGATAGTGAGTGGCTTTGGGGCAAGTCTTACAGACTATTCCCACCCAAATATCATTGCCTATAAAATGGGGACACATAGATAATGGTCCTTGCTTTGGAGGAGGGCAAGGAAATAGGCTTTAGGAAATTTTAGAGAATTTTGTAATGTATATAAAACTAATAGCCCACAAATTTGTGGGGAAAAGCTCATTCAATTGTGCCTTTGACAAACAGTTACTGAGTGCACCCAGACTTTGTGCTGGGTTTGAGAATATAGGGATAAATAGGACAGTCTTAACCCTCACACAGTAGCTCAAGGACTTGTAAGAGAGACAGACCTGTGAATGGGGTGAATTATGAAATAATATAGAATCCGCAAGCTCTGTGGGGTCTCACAGGACTGCTGGCAAAGTTAGACTGCACTGGGGAGGGGGCGTCGTCGCCAGTCTGAAGAACTGAAGAGATTTATTCTGACCCTTTGGAACTCTGGCTTCCCCGACTCCTCCCTCACCACCATACTAGCTGAGCCCCTCTGCCTGCCACAAGTGTCAGGACTGGAGACGGTCACATACAACAAGCCGTCCCTGCCTTCCATCTGCTCAGTTTAGAAAGGAAGACCAACATGTAATCAAATCATCACAGTGGGCAGTGGGGTAGGCAATAGAATAGGGGCGGAAGAGATTTCATCTTTTGATTCACGGATTACTACCCAGTCACCAAGCTGGGTTTATTATTGCCACAACCACACCCACCACCAACCTTCTTACAAAACACTGGTTTGCTTCCATATTTAATTAATATTTTAATTAAGCCTCATCTCCTCCCTGTGTTAACATTTTTCCATTTGCAAAGCAGTTAAAGCTGTTTATTTCCAAAACGTGTTTGTTTCCTTTAGTATGAGGAAAGCAACATAAAAATGATGCATATACTTTTAAAATAACCCTAACCTACTTCTATTTTCTAATGATTAAAGTGACAATGAGATTTACGGTGTTGAGGGTGAAGAGAGAGAAATTCAACAAATGAATGCTTGATGTTTTTTACTTTCAGAAGTCTCTCAATATGGGTGTGTGTGTGCGTGTAACACACATGTATATACAAACACACACATAACTTGTAACCCAACCCTAAGAAAAAGAATGTATTGCACATAAGATTTCAAAAGTGGAGGAGTTCCATAAGATTGATAAAGAAATCATCCATTCTTTACATAAGTGGTATATACTGAAATGTCAGAAACTCTTCTAGTTATAAGAAGAAGCAGTTGTTCAAAAAGCAGTTGGCTATTAGTTTTCAATCTTTGTTTTCCTGAATAACATTCAGAGATGTTGGTCCCTTGAAAGATATGATAAAACTTAAGTGAGGATTGGTGATCATTTTTCCACTGAGGACAGAAAAGTAAGTTCAGGGACTCTCTGACATAGCCGGCACCCTGGTCCAGGGAAGCTGCCTGGGCGCCGATAGCAGTGTTCGTTGTTCATAACCGGCACCAGCTTCTGGAGAGATGTTCCAGGCCACTCTTCCTCTGGAAAACGACGAGGCTTCCTGGAGCTGAGGCTGGGAAAACTCTTGGCCATTTCCCCAAGCAAACTCCCAAATTAAGAGCCAGACCACAACCTTTGAGATCTAGGAGGCAAACAGAACTAGGACGGCTTGCCCTTCTCTTTTTCACATCTGCAAAATCATTCCAAAAATCACAATAAAACATAATGTGGTTACCCTTTTCTTTGGAAATATTGTCTTAGAATGATGGAAAAAATACTCAATAAACAAAGGCAGGCAGCTTATTGAAATCATGTGGGTGGAGCGTCTGTGGCCAAGGCTGACTATTGTGGGGCTTTCTACGGCCTTTGGGAAGAGAAAGATCTGTGATGGCAATTATGTCGCAAATACATGCAGCAGAGAAAGTTGGTATTGCCTCACAGTGCTACTTTTTTTTATTATTTTCACTAAAACAGACTAACATTCTTAAAAATATTCTTTTCCTTTGGGTGTTGCTGCTTAGTATTTGCTTTGTACAGAAGAGTCTATTGTTCCATGTTTCATAGTAACATATGTACTTCTGAAAAGTAGGACATTGAGAAGTTCTGAAAGATTTTCTCTTTATATTTAGGAAATTAGTCTCACTTTATAGTCTACAGATCAAGGTCAGACCACCTGTTTGCATAGGTCCTAGAGAACAGTTTCCTGTTTTGAGTCTCCTTACCTTTTTAAGTTTCAATAGTTGTACAATGGGTAATACATATTTGGGAAAGTCTTTATCCACTCTAAAATTTTAAAAATGTACTTGGTACCTATCAGTGACACCATGTCTGCTTCTAGGAAAGAGCTGAGGAAGCTAACAATGGAGCCCCATTATAAGAAGAATAAGAGATTAGCAGTGAATTGAAGGCAAGAGGAAGAAAGATAGTTATAACAAGAATGTAAGATAATGGTTTTCTTTGAGCAGAAAGCTTGGCACCCAGCTTTCTCAACAAAAGGAAACATAATAGACCTTGGAAAATGTAAATGCTTTTTTTTCCCTACATTTTCTAAAATTGGGCTATCCCAATAAGAAATATCATTTCCTCTACTTGGAAGACTAAGATATAATTGCATGTATGTCAGGATCTGGGTTTTAACAACTTTTGTGCATGTTGATCAATTTAAATGGTGAACGTTAGGCAAAATCAATATGTTTTGAACCAATAAACAAGGAGTGAGACCACAGGGAACATTTCTTTGCATGATGACTTAGGCATCTTATCACTGCAACACATAAAGTCAAAGTCAAGAAGATTCAGGAATTCACCGTGAGGTTCGTATATTTTATTGAATTAACAATCTTTGACATCAAACCTTTACAAGACATTAACATTTAAATGTTATTCTTATCCCTAGTGCTACCAGTGGTTGAAGGAAAGAATTGTAAGCGAAGAAGGGAGAAAACAGCAAAACAAGCTAAAAGACCTTTCCCCAATTGCTGAGCGTCTGGGCTGCACACTACCTCAGCTAGCCGTTGGTAAGGAAATTACTAAGGGAGGGAAAACTTCTGCTGAGATCACAGAAAACATAGTTTTCTATTACTGACCCATACCCCTATCGTGATAAAATGTCTATTGTAGGGGCAGACTGATCTCTGAAGCATAAATTTCTGGTAAATACTATATAAAGTGAATTATTTGTGGTTCCCCAGAATTTTTTTTACGTGCTTAAAGACTTTTCTTACTTCCTTCCCGTCTCTCTTGTAACAGTTTAAATGAGAACATGTCAGTGATAACGCACGCACCCTCCCAAGTGTCAGGGGTGAATTGTATAGTGACATCCATTTCTTCTGGCTCAAGTCTCTATCTGTGTTGAAGCTAAGCCAGCGTTGGTGAGAGGCTGAGATAAAGGGCTGTAACAGACGCCAAGGCTACAGCCACCAAGACTGTCCATCCTAGAGGAGTCGCTTCATGAGGGCCATAAAAATTGCTCTTCTAACATCGTGGAGTCCAAAGCTCATGGTCACCAACAAATGAAAACTGCATGCACTGCACTATTCAGGAGAAAGACGGTGTGAACCACATACAGGCATGGGCTGCATGATGAACTTTCAGTCAATCATGGACCACATATATGTTGGAGGCTCCATAAAATTGTAATATAGCTGAAAAATTCCTGTTGCCTAGTGACGATGCAGTCATACTAAAGTCCTAGCACAATGCATTACTCACACGTTTGTGGTGATGCTGGTGTAAAAAAACCTAATTTGTGGCCAGGCGTGGTGGCTCACGCCAGTAATCCTAGCACTCTGGTAGGCTGAGGCTGGAGGATTGTTTGAACTCAGGAGTTCAAGACCAGCCTGAGCAAGAGCGAGACTCCATTTCTACTAAAAAAAATAGAAAGAAATTAGCTAGACAACTAAAAATATACAGAAAAAATTAGCCGGGCATGGTGGCACATTCCTGTAGTCCCAGCTACTTGGGAGGCTGAGGCAGAAGGATCACTTGAGCCCAGGAGTTTGAGGTTGCTGTGAGCTAGGCTGATGCCATGGCACTCTAGCCCGGGCAACAGAGTGGGACTCTGTCTCAAAACAAAAGAAAAAAAACCTAATGCTCTGCCAGTCATATAAAAGTCTAGCACATACAATTACATATGGTTCAAAATAATTGACAATGATAATAAACAACTGTTACTGGTTTATGTATTTACTATACTTTTTGTCATTATTTTAGAGTATACTCCTTCTACTTATTAAAAAAAAAATGTTAACTGTGAAACAGGCTCAGGCAGGTCCTTCAAGAGGTCTTCCAGAAGGCTTGGTATCACAGGAGATGGCAACTCCATGCATGTTATTACGCCTGAAGAACGTCCCTAGTGGGACGGGACGTGGAGGCGGAAGGCAGTGATACTGATGATCCTGACTCTGTGCAGGCCTACGCTCATGTGTGTGTTTGTGTCCTAGTTTTTAACAAAAAAGTTTTAAAAGTTTAAAAAAACTTTTAAAAATATGAAAATGCTTATAGAATAAGGATATAAAGAAAATATTTTTATATAGTTGTACAATGCATTTGTTGTTTTAAGCTAAGTGTTATTATAAGAGCCAAAAAGTTTTTTAAAAATTCAGAAGTTTATAAAGCAAAAGTCACAGTAAGCCAAGGTTAATTTATTATAGAAGAAAGAAATTTTTCTTTATAAATCTAGTGTAGCCCAAGTGTACAGTGTTTATGAAGTCTGGAGTAGTGCACAGTGATGTCCTAGGCCTCACATCCACTCACCACTCACTCACTGACTCACCCACAGCAACTCCCAGTCCTGCAAACTCCATCTGTGGTGAGTGCCCTATATAGGTGTATCATTTTTGGTCTTTTATATCATATTTTTACTGTACCCTTTTTATGCTTAGATATATGTTTAGATACACAAATACCATGTATTACAACTGCCTGCAGTATTCAGTACAGTAACACTGTCCAGGATGAAGGCCCAGGAGCAATAGGCTATACCTAGAACCTAGGTGTGTAGCAGGCTATACCATCCAGGTTTGTGTCAGTACACTCTATGATGTTCACACAGTGATGAAATCACGTAACAATGCATTTCTCAGAATGTATTCCTGTCATTAAGCAACACATGACTGTATTTAATTTTAAATCTTCTAGTGGCCACATTAAAACATTTTTAAAACAGGTGAAATTAATATTAATAATGGATTTTATTTAACCCAATATGGCCAAAATATCATTTCAACATGTAATAAATATGAAAAATTATTGAGATATTTTACCCTCTTTTTCTTTGTACTAAGTCTTCATAATCCAGGATGTATTTTACATGTACAGTACATGTCAATTCAGACTAGACACACCTTCCATGCTCAATAGCCACATGTGGCCAGCAGCTACATACAGGACAGAAAAGCATTTAGACTCTCAGTTCCCTTGCTGGGATATTTTCCAGCCTCTGTGATAAGCACTCCATGCTCATGGCCTTGTCTCCTTGATCAAAACAATCCTATGAAGCATGTACTGTTACTTAGCCCTGTCTTACAGATGTTAATGGAGGATTTGCTACTACTATCTCCACTTATCAATGAAGAAACTGAAGATAAAATAATTCATGTGGTAGCTATGAGAAAGGAATAAAATGTGTGCTGATTCTAGAAAAAAATTCCTCAGGATTAAGAAATAGCAGGAATTGGGACATATCAGATACAGTAAACCCATGATATAAAAAGCTCAAGATAAGGTCTATGCAAATAAAATAATTTAATAGAATATTTGTTGGTAGCTTGATCCTTCTGAGGTTGGAAGGCAAGGAAATGTTAGTTGCAGTTAATAGTCACAGAAAGATGGAAGTGGAAGGTGGTTTTAGAGGGGGAGAAATGTCTTGTACCTAAGCATATGTATGACTGTCACTTTAATCCTTTCTTCAGAAGAAAAACAAAGAATATATTTCATGTGATTATTTATTAATAGCATTTCTACAGCCTTAACAAGCACAGTAAAACATAGCTATTCGGCCATAGGCAAGTTACTTAATCTGATAACAATTTTTTCATGTGTAAAATGGGTCTAATAATACATATCTTACAAACTTGTTGAATAAAGGGAAATTCCATGTGTAAAGCATTAAGAGTAAGTGCTCAGTAAGTGGTAATGTCAATGATGATAATGATGTTTCTGCAAAGAATCAGACATGCCAGACCTGAAATTCTGTCTACTCTTACCCAGAGGATGTGGTCAGAGTAATATGCACAGAGAAACACACGTTCTGCACAGTCATAAACATAGGTTTTAGGTGGTAACATGAAAGTGAGTATTAAATTTAGCTCTGAAAGACACAGAATAACATTGTCTTTCTGGAGGGGAAATCTTACAAGATATAGACTTTGACTGGATGTTCCCTAAGCCCACAATTCAAATGCAAAGATTCTATCAAATCTTTTACACAATAGGGGGCGCTGCTCCGGTTTTTAATCCTGGAAAACAGTGCATCCTCCACAAAGAGTTAAAAAACTTTGGTTGCAACAAACAGCTGTATCTGATGTTTAGAAATTAATCAATAATGAGAAGTGCTTTGACACCCTGACCCAGTGTTCTTTCTTCCCAGCGTGGTGCCTGAGAAACGAAGGTGTGAGTTCCGTGCTCCTGGGATCATCTACTCCTGAACAGCTCATTGAAAACCTTGGTGCCATTCAGGCAAGTACTGCAGCCCTTTCCAACAAACTCCAGGCAATGTCATGGTGCCTTTGAAGGTATCGCCAAGCAGTGTCCCATCTCTCCCCACCTCTGTCCTTCAGGATGGGTGTGAGGGCAGAGGGAACAAAAACCTAAGAAGCAACAGAAAACTTTCACAGTAGATGGGTTGGATATTAACAGGCAATGTTCCCAGAGCTCACTTCTCAGGACGATTTGTTTCTGTGGGACAGTGCATTCCAGTGTTACACGTGGCAACTGACTCCCCCAGCCTGACCATAAATGCCTGCTTAATAACATGCATGAAATGTAATAGTCTTTGGACAGTACACATACATCATTTATTCACTTTTTCTTTCCACAAACGCTGACTGCCACACCAAGCCCCTTTTGTGAATGCCACCCCACTTTCTCTTATTTTCACTTACGCTCTGGGAAAAGATAAGGCTACACAGCAATGATGAGGAGAGAGGGAAAAGTTGGTACACAAAAGAACTGAAATTCAATACAATGATTTCAATTCTACCAATATTTACGGTTGCACCATGCTAGGCAGTGGGAGTACTAAGGTAAGAACAGGACCCTGCTTTCAAAGAGCTCATGGGCTGGCTGAGAAAAAGTGAATTAAGAAATCTATCTCCTAAAAAAAAAAAAAAGAAAAGAAAAGAAATCTATCCCTTAATTCATTCAGCAGATCTTTGAGTATCTACTATGTACCAGGCACTGGAGATACCACAGGAAACAAGACAGACATTGTCCAACCTTCAGGGGGTTTACATTTCAGTAGGAGACAGATAAACAAACATACAAAATAATTTCTGACTGTGAAAAGGGCTATTAAGTAAATAAACAGGATGTTGTAATAGACTAATTGAGAATGGGTGGGCCTATTTTAAATAACATCCTTGCAAAAGGCCCCCCTGGAATATGTTTGTTCCGAGGCCTTCACAATTATTCACGTGCCTTCACACAGGGAGGGAAGAAGGAAAGCACATCCCAGGCACAGGGAAGAGCAGTGCAAAGGCCCTGAGAGGGGAAGGAACTTCCAGCCTCAGGCCAGTGTGGCCAACATGTGGTGAGCAAAGGGGACAGCAGATGCATTGAAGCAGAGAGGCAGGCAGCGGCCGGATCTCACAGGGGTGACACCACAGGAGTCAGGCTTTACTCTACGTGAGAGGAATCCTTTGGAGGGTTTTAGGAGGATGGCCATGCCATGCTCCTATTTGAATGTTTAAAGATCACTGTGGCTGCCGTGTGGAAAGTAGAATGAAGGGCAAGGGCAGTGGTCCAGGCAAGAGGTGACGGTGGCTTGGACTAGGGTGGTGGCCTCGGAGGTGGAGAGAACAGGATGCATTCCACAGGTTTTGGAAAGAGAGACAACATGGTTTCGCAGGAAGAGGGAGGAATTAAGGATTCCTCCTGTATTAATACAGGGAGATCACTGCCATCCCAGGAGGAGGTCATACTGCCCGGGGATGGCATAAACAGGGAACTCCTGGGCTGAGCTTTAAAGACAGTGGGAGTAGGCCAGGCAGCTGAGGGGGAAGCTGACACATTTCAGAGGAAAACTCCTTAGTCAGTTTTCCTCCCCAAGCATTTTCTCCCTAGTAAGGCTCTGGCTGGTAACAGGATGGGGCTGTTATCCATCCTAAAAGGAATACTATCCAAGCAGCAAGGCTGCTACCATGGGGACTTGCCAGCCCTCCCGCTTTCTAATCCACCTCCCGCACCCAGCACTAGAAAGTCTACCCTAGACAAGCTGTGATTGGGCCCCGTGATGTGGCTGAAAGCAGACTGGGTGGCTGGAAGTGCCCAGCAGTGGTGGGATTGTCTGCAGAAGGATGGAAAGCATGCAGTGCCAGCTGGTATAAGAAAAGGAAATTTCTAGTAGGCTGAGAAGGCAGCTGCTCCAAGGGATGCAATGTGTCTAGGTGTGCAAAAATCAGAGTGCATATAAATCAGAGCCTCAACAGGCGGAAGAGACTACAGAGGAGAAACCACAGCTGTTGGCAGCCCACCATCACCTACACAGGTCCCCATGCTCCTCACTTCCGCCTAAAAGGTAGACAGAATTGCCTCCCACCACCATCAGCCTTAACCCCTTTCTGAGGCTCCCTGTCACCTGCTCAGGGAAGTCCAGGCTCCTCAGCAGTCAGGCCCTCCACATCCAGGCCTCACAGCCCCCATCCCCCCTCCCCAGAACCCTAATCTCCAGCCACCACATACGCTCAGATCCCCAGATGTGACAGTGGTTCTCTGCCTGAAAGTGACCACCACACCAGGCTAGCAAAATCCTACTGTCCCCAAAGTGCAGATCAATAGTGACCCAATCCCAGGAAGACTTTCCTAATGCCCTGCCAGCCCCAGCAACATCAGCCAGATGTCCCTTGCCCCACCAATTAGTCCAGGCAATATAACACCAAGTTGGCAAAACTGGTAGCCTGTGGAGTGCTTTTTTAATCTGTAGTGGCTTAAAATGTTTTAAAATAGTTGTCAACAAATTTTAAAAAACTGGGTGATTTCATATAAAATTCTAGTAGTCTAGCTTCTCTTGAAAATTTTGGTCTTGCAACACTATTTTTTTATTCGAGTACTTTATGGTTTCATCATTTTAATGTTTAAATCTCTTCTATAATAAATTTATTTTGGTATAATGAATGAAGGATTTTTCTGCTCACATAGCTAACTCAGTGCATTTTAGATACAAAACCTCCAACAAATCCAATTTCCAGATTTCAATCTCATTGTCACAATCTCACTTTAAATAACACATTAGCTGTTTAAACCCCAAGACTCCAGAGCTAGTGGGAAATCAAATTCCTCCTTTAGCTTCGGATAAAAAAACGTTAACCAGGCAAAAGTTTCCCAGGCTAAGTAGCTCTACTGTCCTGCCAACGCCTAAGGCTTCTGAGGATAGCAACCGAGTGGAGACGAGGTCACTTTGGCCAACACGATTGCAGCAGAGGAAGGGTGAGGCCAAAACCTCCGAACTGGTCGTCAGAATTGTATTTCACCACAGTCTCCACATAGGGTTAGACTATTCCGGCATGAAAGTCCGCCTTTGTCCCTTGTCTCACGGTGTAATGCGTGCCCTTGGCCCACTTCTCAGAACTAGCCCTGGATGAGCTCATCTATTCCCGGGGCTTCAATTAGCATGTTCCTGGAAATGACTCGAAAATCCTCAACTCCCGTCTTCCTGCAACCACCGAAGTCCACAGCTGCAGGTCAGCGCCTACAAGTCATTTCTACACGGATATCCTATAGGCACCTTAACATATTGACTGCCACACTAGGGAAAAAAATTTTTCTTGGGGCCACAGTGTTTTATTACAAAAATAGAATAAAAACTTCAAAAACAAAATGATCCTTTCTAATTTAATGAAAAATTTTTTACTTTGGTTTTCTGTGCATGAGTTATATGCAATTTGAAAAGTATTCCTCGTGGCTCCCAAGGTGAAGAGATGTGAGTTACACATGCTTCATAAGGCCCCAGGCTCAAAATTAGTGTGAGCTAAATACAACTCACATGGCAGTTAATGTGTTACATGCAACACACCCTACTCCAAATTTCTTATCCCCCAAACTACTTATCCCTTTAGTTTCCAATCTCAATAATTTATACCAATATTCTTCTAGCCACTCAGTCTTGAAACCACCAACATCCTCGAAAATGTCTCCCAGATCCACTCTCCTTTCCCACTCCATTGCCTCTAGCCTAGTGAAGGCCCTTTTTGTCTCTGGCTTAGATTGTAATACACATCTAACATCTGGGTTCCCAATCTCCTCCAACTCATCCCTCCAATTACCTCCAGGTGTCTGATGGCATTACTCCCAGATCAGAAGTCCTGAGAGGCTCCCCACACCTACAGAATAAAGTTCCAGCTCCATAAAATGGCGTTCAAGACTTTCCATTCTTATACTCGCCTGGCAGGGGAGATACCATGATCACGAAGACTTTCCACTCTTTACCCCAATTTCCCTATCCACTGTTCTTACCATCCCCACAACTCCACTACTCATTCTATACTTGTCTGTCACTCCATTTCAGTTTTTCATGCTATTCCATCCTGTCAACCCCTGGCCACATCCTTCACTGGAGTTCTGACCACCAGTCATAATGAATCTCTACTTAGTCTCTAGACCTGTACTGCCTACACCGTAGCTTCTAGCCTTCATGCATCTTCGTGCACATGTTGCTACTGAGTGCATAAAAGGTGGTTAGTCCAAATGGAAATGTGAAGTATAAAATGTTCACAAGATTTGAAAGCCTAGTACAAAAAAAAATATAAAGCATCTCATTTTCTATACTGATTATATGTTGAAATGATGCTTTGAATATAATGAGTAAAAACATGTATTAATTTCACCTGTTTCTTTTTATCTCTTTAAGGTAGCCACTAGAAAATTTAAAATTACAAAGGTGGCTTGTATTATATTTGTAGGAACCTTCAGTTATACCTTATGCCTTCATTTACACAGTCAGCAAAAAGGCTCCTCACCTCAACGAGCTTACGTTCCAGCTGTGGTTTATGAACGTATACAAGTCTAGATGACTTTGTTTAATATAGAACACAAACCAACAAATGACCAACCCTACTAACCACATCCTTTGTACTTCTCCTCTTGCTTTCAGGTTCTCCCAAAGATGACATCGCATGTGGTAAATGAGATTGATAACATATTACGCAATAAGCCCTACAGCAAAAAGGACTACAGATCATAAGGCAATGCATGAGCCACAGAAGCTGCATGGTTAAAATAGCGGCCTGCACCCAGTACAGAACAGTATTACTAGCCAGTCTTTTGAATCACTTAGCAGCCTGCTGCTCAACCTCTAGTGTCCCTGGATTCTCTGAGGTATCTGCTGTTGCTACCACTGTGCACATCTGAAAACTCACAATCAAGAAAATCCGTTCTATTTTCTTACCTTGGACTGGAATCACCTATTCTTGCATTGCTCTGTACACCTCATGCTTATGCAATGGAGAGAATATGGGAGGAAAAGATGTATTACTTTCAGGAATTTGGTAACTTAAAGAAGGCTGTACAGATATATTTTTTCAAAAGAACAAAATCCACAGACGAATTTGAATGCATAAGAAACAGAGTAAGATATCATAACTGAGAAGTCTTGCTTGGGAGAATAAGCAGAAACAATTTTACATTTTTTTCCTATCTTCACATTCACATTAGCGAGTTTTGTTTACTTGTCATTTAAAACTAAAATTTCTAGGTATTTGCTTTATTACCTTTCAAATATTTACTGTTGCTTGGCCCCAAAATGGCCCTGTACAACAATTTATCCAGTGTGTCTATTAGGATTCTAATAATGTTATCCATTTACATATAAAGAGGGTAAAGGGACGAATACCCTAATCATGAACTAGAGACATTATGCCTAATTTATGAAAGGGAAGGTTACACTGCTATGGGAACTTAGCTTTGAATAAAATGCAATGTATCTGCAATTAAGTGTCTTTTTTTTTACATTTTATTAAAACCTGCTTTATACGTTTAACTGCTTATAGGCATAACTTCTGCAAGTGTCAATATCTGAGCTTTAAAAATAAATACACACATGCTCAGTTTTGTAAGTAAACATGTAAAATATCTAGAAAGGCAAATGTTCAGTTTAATTAGCAATGGGACTTTGCAATATAATGCTTACTATTTTTGAGGAGTTATTAACATGAAAAGCAAATCATAGGCTTTGTGGAAAAATGCTGTCACTACTCAGAATATGCTGGGTGAATTACCTTGCCCAGTAAAAAACAAAATATTAAAGAACTTCCTGATTCTATAATTATATTATATGCACTAAACCATATGCATGAAAGTTCTTTGCATGGATTAAAGGGGCTTATCCTTGTTGCACTCAGAATCTGAGGTATATCTAGCCCTGCCACTACTGGCTACTTACCCTCGTTACTATCCCACTTCAGAAAATTTATGAGAACATACCATGTGTGTTGATATTTGTAAAAAGGGAGAAAACATGCTTCTCTTTCTTTTTTGGGATGGGGATGGTCCTTTAACTCTATTTGGATATCTGAGGATGTGAAAAATTCTAATTTAATTTTCTGGTCAGCAGGTTTCCCATATAGAAATCACTTTGAGATTTACAGAAGAAATATGATATCATTTTAAAATGCTCTCTTCTGTTACTACATCCAGAATGTATTTCAAGGTTAAGTTCTAATCTTCAAATGTTAGTGGGAGGCATCAAAAAATTCTTTTTGATTACTACTACCTGTATTCTAATAGGGAGTATGGACTTTTTGCCCAAGAGTATCAGGTTAATGATGAAAATGGATCATTTTTTCAGTTGTTCATTGTGTACTCAAACCAGTGAACTACTGTATGTATAAACGAGCTGAGGTGCCGTCTAATGGAAAATGCTATTTAACTTATATGCTTAGAGTAATAAAAACATTTTGTGCATTCAATTTCATAATAGCTTTTATCTGATCTTTCATTATAAAAGATGCATTTTTCATATATAAAAAACATACATACAAAATACATGAGGCCATAAAATGGGCAATAATCTAAATAAAACTTACGTTGGTAACTAAACTGCAGTAAATAGCTAACAGAAATAGCAGTGATCAAAAGACTGAGACTCGGATTGCAATCTAAACTTTTTGCTCTTATTAATGGAGAATATGATTAGCTACTGAAGATATTACTCATTGGGTTTTAGAATACTCTGCACTAAGGTTAAAGCTTCTCAAACTCCCTTTAAAAAACCTGCAAATCAAAACTAAATATAAACATTATTGCTTTGTTGGGGGAACAGCCTGTTTTTATATGCAAATCATCTGCCACGGTGAATATGCTAGATAATACATTTCACACTTACATCCTTAAGAAAAATTTCCATGCAGCCTCATTGTGTCTTTTCTCCTCTGGAAAGAATTCTCTGGCAGAAAACATATCATTCTGAAGGGTAACCTGAGTAGCAGCCATCTTTATAGTAAAATCTCGGGTAGGAAAAATGCAATCTAGAAATCCTGTGCCTGGCTTCCCACAGTAGGGACTGTCACTTCTTCTTCATGAAGAGAGTGCAAGCATTAAGAGTCAGAAGTCAGAGCTTGAAGGAACCTTAGCCATCTGCAAAGCTATCCCTCTTTGACAAATGAAGAAAGTGGGCTTGGACAGATGAAAAACTTGCCCAAACTCACACTGCTAGTTAATGGCAGAACCCAAGTATTTCATGTTCCAGTCCAGTGCTCCTTTAAGGACAGGGTTTTTCTTCTTTTTAAACTTAAAAAGTTAATTGTGAGAATTTTTAAGTTAAAAAAAGCTTAGGTATGAACCCAAATTAAGGAATCAGACAAGAAAAGTCAGAGAAGAGGTCCAATGAAAACTCATGAAGACCAACGAGAAGTTAGTCTTTAACCATCGCCCTGAAAATCTACACCAACCATGCAAAAGACCCTCTTAATTTTCAATTCTCACCTACTTGGGAGTCCAAGGAGGTGAGAATAATCCCTTACAGCCCCAGTAGATGTATCTGTAAATTAGTTTTCTTCACACATGTACACATATATGGATCGTTCCTTACTGTCTCCAGAACAGCAGTGACGGGCATACACACTGGAAATGAAGAAACAGGGTGGGCAGGAAGGCACAGCAGGCACACACAGGCAGAGGCCTGATGTCTGCTCTTTAATGTAACTGCTCTATGCCTGTCAATGCCTCACAGACATTTGACCAATATTTACATGAGTGGGAAATTAAAATCATGGTTAATGTGAAATAATGTAATAAAGATGATGTACTTTTCACATGATTCTTATAAAGAAGTCCAGGGAAAATAGGAATTTTCAAAAACAAAGTTTAATCATACTTAGTAAGTAAGACCTTTCACAAAAATTTTGAGCATAATTCAAACCTCCGTATTTCAGTTAGCTTCAAAACTTGTTTCAAATTATCCTTTCCAGGTTGCAATAATACACCAAGTATGACAACCAGTGAATTTTTACTGGCTAAAAAGAATTTCAATCCAAGACTTTTATTAAGTTGTAAATGAGGAAATTAAAAACAGGTTAAAGGAAAATGTTATAACACTAAACTTCTACTTATCACAAGTGTGAAAAAGGAATTTAATTGCTTTGAATAGCAATTACAACAGAATCTCTTCTTTACTGCAGTTGGGTATGAGGTTTTTTTAAGATAAAAATTCTACAGCAGATTTTTACTATTTAAATCAGACTGAACACATCATAATTCTATGTGCCACATAGCTGTTTTAGATGGTGGGGAGAGCACAGGGGAAAAGGTTTTGTAATTCTTGAGAGTAAAGTACTGGTATAGTAAATCCTTAATAAAAACTGTTGAACTGTGAGTATGCCTTATCATCTTATGCACAGAAATTTATATAACAGTATAGAAAGTTAGAAAACATTATCAGGATTAAAAACAGAGTGCTCTAGGAAAAATTCAGGACAGAAAACAAATTTTGCTTATTCATTCTCCTACAAATTTGCGGTTTATTAATTCAAGAGAAATTCTACTGAGCTATCCCTATTTCACCAACCCATTTAACCTGTATTATACCAAGAATGGTGGTGGTTTTTTCCCCATCTCTACAGGCACTGCCATCTAGTGGCAAGTTTTTACCAGTAATTTACAATGCTATTGCTCCAACTCTAATAACAAATAGCAGACACTGATGGCTTATCAAAAAATCATTTTGTCAAATAAGCAAATGCATTTGCTACATAAACTCCATGCCACCAAACTACTGACTGGTTTTTTATCAAGAGTAAAGTTAAGGAAAAAAAAAACAAAAAATCTCTTGAGTTACCCTAACTGTACCTTGCAGTGAATCTCTTCAAGTGAAAAGCAAAACTAATAACATTTATAACATTCATCTTAAATTTAGAAGTGGAAAGTAAAGATTTGGAATCTATTTCCTTGAGGTACTGCTTGTAGGAAATTACTGGATGTGGTCAAAAGCTAACAGAATATGAAACTGTTATCACTGTGATTCTCTTAGAGTTTAAGTGACACAGATTAAATAACTTTGTTGAACTTTTTCAAGTCATGGCACACATAGAAAATGATGGTATCTGTACACATACTGGTTAAAAATGCTAAGGGATTGTTCTCAGCTGGAACCCAAAGGGTTGAAGAGATCAATATTTTGTTCACAATTGATGGGACCTGTGAACTGAAGGGTCAAATTTATGAAAGTCCTAATAGGAAAAATGCTGACAAGCACTAAAACCACTATAAATTCCTTGGAGAGTTCTTAAAATTCCAGAACTAAGATCGCAAAAATTACTTTAGTCTTTTACATGTCAATATTCAGGAAAGAGGTGTTCTCTCTTACTTAATATTCTTTCCAGGGTATGAGACCTTGGTCAAGGAAAACAATGATCCCTGTGTCTTAATAAGCCAAACGAACATGGCAGGGTCAAGTTGACCTCGCTGGCCACACAGGGCAGAAGCCATACAGCTAAACAGTACGTGCTTTAACTCCGTAGGACAACTCTCATATGCCTGGCGCACTATTTTTAGGTTACTATTTTGGCTGCTTTTTTTTTTTTTTACCAAAAAAAAAAAACCTTTTCCACCAGTTTCCCAAGTTGGAGAAACCATGTCTTAAACTTCATGTTATTTCAAATCACAAATTCAGAGACTTGTAAACATAAAGCTTCTGTTTAATCCTCTGGGAAGAAGATTCATTCTGATATTTACGGTTCAAAAAAAGTTGTAATACTGTGCTTGTAACACAGAGAACCAGTTATTAACTTCTTCCTACTATTTTAAATAATAACAGCTCAGCCCAGGTTACTGTGACCTCTGACAGATCAAGGAAACAAGTTATTTTCTCCTCGTGATTACAGCACATTGCAAGACACTTTTTGCCTTTTAATAAATGTCCTGGTACTGAGTTTCCCTTTCATTTAATTTCAACAACATATCAAAAAAAGCCAATATACAAATACTGAATTACATTCTGTTGGGTTTTTAAACCCTCAAACTCCAGACTGTAAAAACATCTTATGTCTCCCACCCTGCTACTTCTCCATAAACCACAGGCCACCCATAGATACAAAGCCAGGGGGTAAAGCTGTCATGGTCTACTTGGAGCCAGTAGACAGGAGGGCGATGAGTCCTGATGAAGCACTTATGGACAAAATGTAGTTCCTGTAGGAATTTAACGTTAAGGAAAAATTAAGAACCCAAAATAAGTTTTTCACTAAAATAAAGCTCATCTCCGTGGAATGTACTGTTTCCTTCCCAATACTTGGTATAATCATAATGATATGAAACCCCATTAAATGCAAACACGATTTGCAAGACAGAAGACCATAAAAAATGAAAAACATTCACAGGAAATGTGTTCCAATTTTAAAAAGAAAACACTTGAGACAGAAACCTAGAACCACATGATCATGAAGAACACATGTGAATTCCATTTAACCTTCATGAGAGAAGCTGATCAAAGAACATAGGGAGGAAAGAGAGACTTGTTTTCTTTCCCCTCCCTCTCCCCCAAGAACAAAGGAAAAATTAATCTCCCCTGTCATGCAGTTTTGCTGCAGTTGGCTTATAATAGCAAGGAGGTTCTGAAAGCTTGCAGCTACTTCCAGCATCAGAACTATGCCATTTTCAGCAAACCACTCGTGTATTCCCAGAAGATACAAGTTGGAGGAAGTCTGGTATTACATCATAATCTCCAATTGTTAAAAATATGGCTGCACATTCCTGGACAACACCTTTAATAAATTACCTTAATTAGAAAAGACTGATTCCTACTCAAAAGCTCAATTTGAGAGTAGCCTGAAACACTGTTAAGGTATTATGGTAGACCTGTTTAATTGCACTGGCCATCTACCCAACTCCAAAGCCCCAAAATAAAAGCAGAAACAGGGGCTTATTCCAAAAGCTATCAAAGAAGGTAAGCTTGCTTTGGCTCTTTGGAACTTTAAGTAGGCAAGTTTATATAATTACATATAGAAGACTGTTTTGTAATACTTGTTATTTATTGTAAGTCACAATGCATAAATTTAAAAAAACTTTAAATCACACCAAAAGCTATTATTTTAAATGTCCAGAAACTCGCCTGAAGTCGGTGCTATTTAATAGACTCCCAGAGCAATTTTTCTTTCCACTAAAAATACCCAGACAAGTCGAAACAAAAAACCAACTACTGTTTCTAGACTTCTAAAAAAGATAATCAACCTTTAAAAGGATACACCGTGGGGTTGAAGTTCTTCAATATGAAGAAAGAAGCAACAATGACCAAGACCAGGAACAGAGTGTTGTTATAGAAGATGGAAAATGTTGTAGCTTCATAGTCAGCAACTTCATTTTTCTTCCACAAGATTCTGGAGACAAGGAAACAAGTCAAACAAGTTTATAAATATGATTAAAAACTCTAAATATCACACGGCTCTAGATCATTGTTAGATACGTTTTTCCTTAAGTGTTCTAGGGTGAGAATGTGTTTTTAATATTAAATTTGGTCAGAATTGTCCCCTTTCCTCTACTGAAAAAAATATTTATTATTGCTGCTGAAGAAAACAGTCGGTGGTTATGTTATCGTTTTTCCCAGGCAGCAAGGGCTACGGAGGAAGGGACTGATTAATTGCAATTGGCATGGTTTCATCAGCAGCTCAAACAAGTTATCTTTCTCTGGACCCTCACCTAAAACACAAACTTGATGGTCAGCTGCCTGCTGGGGCTTCCTTGGCTATACCGTGGGCCTCAGGCTCTCTATAGCCTTCAGTAACATCACACCTTCAGAACACAATCCCTATGACAAATACCAGCTATGGTCTCACAGAAGCAGACTACTGTCAGCCATTTTTATTTACTTCAAACAAAGAATGTGCTTGATCATTAGGAAGATTTTTTCCTAACATTTGCAAAATGCTTTTACCTTTTATTTTATTTTACTGGTTTTGATATTTTGTCTCATTAATTTACTAGTACTTTATCGATCTTTTCTTTTACCCCCTTCACACAGGCAAAAGGAAGTTCCAGGGTGCCTGTGAATAAGGGAACCTTTATGCCTCCTGGTTAATTAACTTTGTAAAGTAGTTTTTAAAAGGATAGGTTGTGACCCATTAGTGGGACGTGAACTCAATCGAGTGGATCGAATGCCCAGTGAAATTAACTGATTGGATTGAGACCAGAATTTTTTTCAAATGAAACAGGAAGGAACAGAAAAACGTCAAGAGTGTATCATACACAGTAGGATACTGTTTTGTGAAACATTTTAATGGGTGCGTGTATATTTGGTCAAAAGATAAAATATTTTACTGTGGGTCACTATCAAAAAGGTTGAAAGCCACTATTACAGACACTTTGTCCCCAAAAAAGATAACTCAAGAGCCAGATGACACCCCTCCTCAATCCTAAGGACAATACTATAACTAATGTTATTGGTGACTGACATATTTTATTCACCAAGTGTTCTAATCCAAAGTCAACAAGCTTGGCTGTAAAAGAGCTACATAAGCTGTACTGAACAATTTGAATTTGGGTAACTATGATGCACATCCCAGTTTAAGAAACTCTTCTAATGAATATGATAATTCAATAAAAAGGTTTTTTTTAAGTAAGCTAGATTCTCTAACCTCTATCCCTGTGCAAAAATATGCAATCAGAGAGCTATGCAGCCGGACCTCATTAAAGCTGCTCTCTGCAAAAAAGTCTTTATTGTCATAATTTTAATACTGTGCCTTCAGTTTTATAAAGGATCCATAGGAGGTAATCATTTCAATGTTTTGGTGCCTTTCGAAAACCACTGCAGAAGACATTGTTCATTAAGTTACTCAGTGTCCCTTAAATAAGGATCCACTTTATCCACTTGATAAAGTCTTTCCAAGTTTCTGTGCCAGGAAAGTTTCTTTTCAGAAGGACTTGCACGCTGCTTCTCTTTAGACAATGAAAGCTATGTGACCTCAGACGCTTCCCCTGGCACTTGGAAGCTCAGAACTATGTTTGGGATTCAAATGCTGTAATTAACTCTAAAGTCCTTGTTCATCCACCTTTTCTTCTTTTTAAATGGTTTCTGGTCTTTTAAAATTGTACTGTTTGTTTTATATGCACTTTGAGAAAATTGTATTAAATATAATAAATATATTATATGTACTTTAATATTTACAAGTTCCCAGAAGTCTTTCTGGAGCAAAGTGGGGTAAAAATTCTGTTCCACAAAGCACCTTGTTGATACTAAAACTAAAGACCCATGAAAATCGCCAGACTCATGACTCTATAAAATTATCTGGCAACTCTGCAGCACAAGTTTACTCAATGATTCAGGGTCTTCTGCTACTCACATGTTAGACTGTTTAACAAGCTTTCTAAGAGCAGCTGACAGGAAAAAATGGGAGTGGGCGCTCACAAATGTGCCAGAGAATTGGACAAAAAAAAGAGAAACCAAGTTCTTTCCTTTTTCCCAGACAATGCAGATAACCAAGTACTAGATGTCCCTCAGGAAGCTCAGGAACAGAAATATTACCACCAAGGCAGGCTAACATATAACACATCATAAAACCTTTCAGACCCAGAGGGGTTAGGTGATAAACTCAAGGTCTCAGAGCTACCAACAGGCAAAGCTAGCACTGGACAAAGCTCTGCTGCCTCCTAAATTCCAGCAGAGCAACTACAGGTATAAGTTCTCAAGGCAGACTGCCCATGTTCTTATCAAGGATCTACCATGTATTAATCTAGGACCTTAGGTAAGTTACCTAAGCTTTCTGTACCTTAGTTTCCTCCAGTGTAAACTGGAGATAACAGTACCTACCTCTTAGGGCCCTTTAGAGGAATAAATCAAATATTGTTTAGCATAGAGAGAAGTATCTGGTAGTAATAAAAACTCCCAAAGTCAGCTAGTACCATTCCTATTACCACAACTTCTACAATTCCAAAATTTACCTCAAATAATTCCAATATCCACATTCTCTAATCAGAAATCAAAATCTTACTTTCTCCGAAGTACCCTCTTTTTTGATTTCAAACACTTTAAATAAGGAGTCAAACCTTTCATCTTTTTCCTTCCGAGACATCTTTCTATTATCAGCTTCAGAAAGTTTTCGAGTCACTTCTTTGGAAACAGCATCCTCCCTCTTCTGTGCTACTCTGGGAGGAAAAGAAAAAAAGTTTCCACGTGCTATGAGTGAACATCACACTCTCTCAGAAACACTCTGGACTCATATTTTGTATTAGCAACTGAAAATAAGAAAATAAGCTGGACAGAAAGTTCCAACTTTATCACTGTACTAGCCAAAAAAGAAGTTGTTCAAGAAACTTCCAAGAGGTAGTTTATAAGTTATGTGTTTTTACTTCTGCTTAAAAGAAGAATTTTCCAAAGTTTAGAGATTTAACATGGATATAAAAGTCAAATGCTATTAGTGTAATTTAGTTATGAATAGCTAATAATAGCTTGTTTTACCCTATAATTTAACTATGCAACAAATAAATTTCAAAAGGCATTAGCAAATCACATGATTTCAATTCCAAGTAAATAACAGGGGAGAAAACTAGGCTTAACAAACAAAGGAAATAATAGCTGAAATATCTTAAAATAATGCTTTTAATTCCACTCCAAAGGACAATTTCATTATAAAGAAATAGTATCATGTGGTCAGGGACTGTCCACACCACTTTGTTAAATTAACCACTGGTTGGTGGGTTGCAACAAAAGTTAATAATGGAATCAGTTGGAAAAGATTGAAAGTGCTACTCAAGAACTCAGATTGAAATATTCAGTGACAGGGTCAGATGAAGAAAAAACACTAAATTTATAGTCATCAAAAGAATCTATAGAATCTATTATCAGATATGGTTGCTAGCGAAATAGGACAAAATTTAAACAATGATGAAATACAAAAAGCTTCCCATACACTATGACACTTAAATCAACATGGTATATTTTTCATAATATAAGAGAAACTGGTTAGCCATAAATATAAAAAAGTAATAACTGACCACAAGCAAAATTTAACAATTACCTACACAGTCCCATTATGACAGCATTCAACACAACATCCCAATAGGATATGGAACACGGAGATAGAAATCTGTTCACTCTACAGGAAAGTAATCAACCCTTCATTACTATGCTGTATGTAGTTCTTTCTAGTTAGTGTACCTGAAGAAAACCGTGGAGAAATCAAGATGGATCCCAGCAAAGAAAGCCCAGAATTATTCAAAGCAGTAGTTTTCAATCTTTCTTCAACCGCAAGAGTTTCTGGGATACAAGTTAAGCATGAATTGTAGCTGATTTTCCTATGTCTCTATCTCTAGTCCACTCAAGAACTGAGTCAGAATTGACATTGTTAAAAAGAAACCTACTATATTTTCTAAAAGGCTTACAAAGTTACTTTTTAACTTTGTTACCCCACACAAATTGATAACTGGAGGGAGGAAAACTGGTTGCTCTAAAAAAATAGATAAGAGGAAATAAATTCTGAAACCTAACGATATGGCAGCTAAGGGGGCAGACAGCTACCTTTTTAAGAGAGATTTTAGAACACTACGATGTACTTTTTACTCCAAAGATCCAAATTCACCTGACTCATTATATCATAGAGAAGCCATCTTTTCAGATGTTGCCTTCATTCATGAGCCACTGGGCTCCAAAGGCTGAGATTCTTTTCTCTGAACCTCTCAAGCAGACCAGGCACTAAGTAAGTGTTTCTTGAGCTTAACATCAGACCACTTTTTTCTACAAAAGACCAATTGAAATGAAATGGACGTGGTTTACAGCAGAAAACTGTCTTAGCTGAATATAAAAACTACACATATACACCTCCTCCCCCCCACCAAACTGTCACAGTATGACACAGGAATAAACTATTATATTTTCAAAAGAATTGGTTATCTCTATGCATCTTCAGGGCAAATAGTCAACTACCTGTTCACAGGACAAATCTTTCTGAAAACACTAAACTAGATAACTAAATAATTTCTCTTCTAGTTCTAGAATTCTATACTCAACTACCAGAGGCATAATACACTGTAGGTTTACTGCAACTAAGGCCCCCCCCAGCCCATCTAAAGGCTCTTAAAAAATAAACCTCACTCTGTGCTGAATGCTCCAAAACAAGATAGAGGTCACTCTAGTGACCTAGCATGTAGTCAACTGAAATAACCCACAAAATCAACTATATTTTCCTTCTTTTACATCAGTGTATCAGAACCTTTCCAGAAAAAAAAAATTATTAATACTTAATTGTTTAAAATAAACACATTTTTGCAAACATTGTTTAAATTATGCTACCTTTTTATAAAAATCCCTAAGGGCTCTCTTACCCTCAACCTCCACCCATGCATTATGGGCCAGACACTACGCTTAATATGTCACACATGATCATTTTTAATCTTCACCAGCCTCTGAGGTACCATTAGTATCTCTATTTCATAGCTCAGGAATCTGAAATCTACATGGGTCAAATATATGCCCAAGGCCACACATTTAAGAGTAGCAGAGCTGGGGCTGGAATCCAGATTGTCAACTCCTTCGCCATCTTCCCTCTACTACTAACACCTACCCACACTCAACATGTTGCTGGATCTTTGAGCCTTAACCATCTTGCAAATGTGTAGGAGTTTCTATGTCAGTAGCAGTATTTAATACTAAACCAAAACTATGACTAAAAAAAAAAAAAATTCTACTCTGAGTCTATTAAGACAGTAAGTCATTTAAATTCTACTGAACTAAATGTACCATTAACTGTTGTAAGGGATATAAAACAAAATATATAGCAGTTGTCCTCAAGAAGCCTAAAGTAGAAATGAGAAAGTAAAAAGAACATGATTTTGATTTCAAAGAGATGAATGAAAAATGATACATGAACAAGTGAAAAATGCCAAGTCTCACAGGGACTGAGTTCCAAGGAGATCCAAAGGATGGGTCATGCAAGACACCCACTTCTGAGGGCTTCTCCATCCACAGATGGCCATGCCTCAAAGAAACACAGTCCACAAAAGCAGAAGCCAAGATGGGCTGAATCTTAGAATGGCAGTTTATAGAGGCTGCCAAGCAGAAAGATGACAAAGATGACCCAATTACTCTGCTGGTCTATCAGAACTGCAGCCACAAAACCTGAGCTCCTATGTGTCCAGAATGATAGTGGGGAAAATGCCATGGCCACTTTTAGCTACTGAGGCCATTTCTTGCTGTTTCTTATAATAAACTCCTGTTAACTGAGATCATCTCAATAGGTTTTTATTCCTCGGTCCCAGAAAGAGTCTAACACGGGGACAACAAAGCTCAAAAAGGGAAAAGGATGATCAAAGTCAGGAAGGATTTCTTTGGAAAAGATTCCTAGAGGTTTTGAAATAACAGACATGTAAGAATGGAAAGGAAAGAAAATACTCCTAAATGAGGGACGGTCCAAGTCACATTTCAAAGGATGACATGAAGGCTGAATCAGAAAGGCTAAGGCCCAAATCTAAAAGATGAGGATTCACTCATAGAAAGCAGACAGATGACTTGCCATTCCAAGGGTCTGGAAGAATTCACCTTTAATGCATTAGAAAAAGATGGCCATAATGAGTTAACAGAATGATATAATAAAAATGATGTGGAATGACGAGGAATACAGACTTTTCATCCATAAAACAAGGATAATATTTGCATCTTATATGGAAGATGTAAGGATTACATAGAGTAACATGCTTTATATAACACATAGCAAGGCAGTCCTTAAACTTTTTTAAGAGACCAGACGGAGACTGCTAAAGCAATCTAAATAAAAAGTGTCCAAACTAGAGTGGAACTATGGAAATGAAAAGAGAGAGAACATACAAAGTATGCTGGCACTTCAAGTCTCAGCAAAATTCCAACTGTCTTTAAGAAATTATTTCCAAAGAAATATAGCACCTAGAAGACCCCACTGAGGAAGCAGGAATATCATGCTATCCCCTAATCAAGCAACAAAAAGTGCATGAAAGCAACTTCAAAAGGTGCCTTTTCCAATTAAACAATAATTTATACCTACTTCCAATGAAGACCATGACACTCAGAAATAATAAAAGTTACCATCTTTCCTAAGTCTGGACTTCCCCCACATTTTAATCTTTATGAAACCACAGTATATAACTGCTTATATTAATAATTAATGTACAAATTTATTGTGGTAAGGCTTGTATTTTCTTCTCCCAAAGCTATTGTTAAAATAATTATAAATTTTATGATACATGTGATCTTAAAATAGAAGAAATAGAGGTATCCTTTACATTTTATACAGCTGTAAGAAAAAAGTAATTAGCCTTGAAAATGTCAGGGCTTATTTAATTTTTAAAAGACCATTTCTTTCATTTGCAAAAATAGTACAAGAAGAGCCCAGAACAATTCTTTCCAGAAAGAATTCCACTTGGCTTCTGAAATGTTAATTTACTTGATGAGGTTGTTTTTTTTAAGGAACCTCTTATTAAAGCTAGTGCTTAAATGTTCTAATTCCACCATCAAAACTTATTTCCATAGTAGTGTCAGGTGGATCACTGTCTCTGCTTCAGTTAGTTAACAACTCTTCCTAGCATCCATGTGCCTTCCCCCTCAACTATATACACACACATAGATCTCAAATGCTTATTGAAACCAACACACATACAAATGATCTTTAAGGAAACATCCCATTATACAAAAATGCAATTGAAAAATATACTTACTTGTGCTTGAGAACAAATTTTACATTCTTGTATGCAAAGGCTACCAAATATGTGCTTACTAGGGTCATCACACTATACAAAACAGCAGACTGAATAAGATCCATATGCCATATTCGCCAATATAACCCTGAATTAAGATGGGGGGAAGGGAATAAAAAGAAACAAAATATTACTACCCCATAACAAAAGCCTGCTAAATTAATTATAGCTAAGCCTGGTAAAATACAGTTGGGGTTAGGGAAACCAGTACAGTACCCAAGATCGTCAGAGGTGAGATAGCCAGTAAAAAGTTACAGTCTCAATCCTTCCCAGTTCAGAACACTCGAAAAAACATAACCTTCCTATTAGTCCAGATGAGATTTCTGCTTTTTCTAAAATGAGACTGGCTCAACAAAATCACAATTCAGACTTCAAATTTCATTCATCAGGGTACTACTATGCTAAATACAGGCCATTTCAAAACAGCCGAGTGCAGTTCCAAACCAGTTTACTTGCTGACGTGGCTGTTATCTCAAATCAAGGCAGTGCTCTGTCGGGTCAGTGAGCCAAAAAAGCTTCACACCACGTTTAATGCCACACTGGGTTTTATAAGAACAAAAGAGAAAACACATTTGGATTTGGCTACCCAACAACAGTGCGGCAGTGTGAAAGACACGAGATTCAAATTCGGGAACCCTGAGCTCTAAAAATAATGTTGGCTAAGTGTGCAAGCTTCCCAACAAGGCGAGAATTTTAGAGTTGGTTTTGTAGGATTATTAAAATGTCTAAATAAGGTGGATTGCTGACTCCTGTCACTGCTTCAACCTCTCTCATTCTGCAAATTAGGAAAATGATGCTCATTGGTGTGATGCAGTTCACGTGAAGACACGCTTAAAATTCTGAGGGTTACTTGGTGGCTAGCTCTCCTAATTCATTAGTTTCTCCAAGACAGTAAGTTTAAGATTTCGTAACGGCAAACGCCAGTTGTATGGAAAACGACAGCAGGTACTTAGGCACCCAAGTACTTAACTCGAGCGTCTGTCTGGAATACAGATTTGGGGCCGCCATCCCAGAACTAGTGACTCTCAATCCGGGGTTGGGGCCCAGGAACGTGCGCACTTTTAAAAAGTCCACAAGTCACTTCCCTCACATGCCGCCCACAACAATCCCAGCCGAGAATACCGAGGCCCAAACAGGCTACGTGCCTTCCCGAGCTCAGGAGAACTGGGGAGGCCGCCGGCCCGCCCGGCCCTGCCACGTCCCAGCACAGCCCAGCCCGACCTGCCCCAGGCCTCCCCAGCTCGCCTCGCGCCCAGCACTCACAGATGGGGATGGCTGACACGATGAAAGCGTTCCCGAAGAAGAGCGCGGAAGACTTGGCCGAGAGGTTGCGGCTGAAATCCTGCAGGAGCAGGTCCTCCTCTGACTGCTGCTTGGAGCCGCCTTTAGGAGCCATGGCGGAGCGAGAGCCGAGACCCCGGAGGGAAGAGCCGGACGCGAAGCCGGGCAGAGGCCTATGGCCCCGCCCCCGCGGCCTCCGTATCCGCTAACGACCCGTCAGCGCTCCGCGCAGAGGCGGGACCCGGCTCGGCCCAGAGCAAACTTCCCCATGATTGGCCAGCCTGGCGCCGTTGCATAGGATTACTGGCGTGATTGGGTGAGCGATCCAGACTTCCGGAGTTCTGGCAGCCACGTGACTCGTCTACGTCGAGGAGAGAGAAGGGATTTGTAGTTTTGTGGGTGCTTTTTTAAAAAAAATTAACAAAACTTTATTGACATTCCACGTCTCAGCTGCTGACAGACTCACGTGCCCCAAGCCTTCAGAATTCTAAAATAAAAAGCTCTTCTCGCCCCGCGTCATACATTCATTAACTCAACGAGTATATGGTTAACACCCTCGGTGTGTACCCAGCATAGGGAGCACTGGAGCAAAAAGAAGAGAAATATACAGCTAACACGTCTATAATCCCTTCTCCTTTACACATCCACATCCATTATTTCATTAAATACCTTGAAGAATCGTCTGACATACACATCACTGCCCCCATTGCAGAAGAAGAACATAAGGGTGAGTGGGAGACCAGCAGTGCTGATCTCCAAGGTGTGACCCCTTCTCACAAAATTAACAGGCTACCTCTACGAAAAAGGAAACGGCACTCTTGCTGTTAAGAAACTCATGATCTCACTGACGAAGATAATATTTAACGTGTTTAGTACATTTACAAATTACTACTATTTTATTTTATTTTAACTAAACCTTTAGAATAGCATGGGCTCCAAAGCCATTCTAAATAAAACATGATACTAACTAAGTAAAGACAACAGGTTGGTTGGGCAGGACTCCTTCTCTGAAGCTCAGAAAGATTAAATATGCCTATTAAAATAGCTAGATGCCATTTTTAGCTCATAAAATTATCATTTTTTCTTAAAAAAAGAATATTCAACCACATGATTCTCAAAAAATGCTTCTTTCCTCTACGTTTCTGAAAACACTCAAGTACATCAGGCATAACTTTTCCGGCTTCCCTATCAACAGATTTCCCTTCCTCATCTTAGCCAAATTGTAATTGACTTTCCATCCTAATTGCACTTTTTGACTTCAATCTTTTTCAATGTATTCTCTACACAGATAACAGAATGAGTTTTTCTGAAACATAAACCCTTACATTATCTATGGCAAGTATTCTCAGATGTAAAAAGTTTTCACCAATTGACTGTAAAATAAAAAGAAAAAAATAGGCCATCTAGTGAATTTTTCAGAAAACCAAAAGTATTCTTTTTAAAATATCTGGGTTTACATCCATTTTTTCTGTTAAAATGCTCTTTCTTTTGTTACATGGTGATAGAAGAAACTCTTTATTTTCTCTTACAACCTACTCCTATCCTGTTTTTTTTCTACCTCAGTAAATCACATCCTTTTCACACATTTTCTCTGGTTAAAACGCTAGGTTTCAATACTAATTTCTTTTTTTCCTTCTACATCTATGACCAATTCATAAACAAGACATTTTGGATCTGTCTCTAGATTTCTAGAGACAAAAACTATCTCTGTTTCCTTCTGGCTATTTATAAACCAAGGATATAAAAAGAAGATAAAAGATAAAAAAAAAAAACCTATAAGACCAAAAGGAACAAAAACCATCAGGATATTTAAAAGGAAAAGAAGAAATAAGAAGCAAAAATGGTGAGATTAAAAAGAATTATGCCTGAGAAAAATATTTTAACAATTAAAATAGGAAAGATTAAAGTTTGAAACATTAAGTAGATACAAATGTTATGATTGAAGTAATCAAAGGAGCTAGCTTAGAAATATTAATACATTTTGTAAAACTAAAGATAAACAGAAGACAGTCTAAAATAGTAGGAATTTAAAATTTTTTCCTTGGGAGAAATTAGAAAAATATGATAAGCAACGATGATTATGACAGAGAAGGTTTTTGTTGATGGGAGTAACAATGAAAATCATGAAGGTAGCACATTTTATGTACTGGAGCAGTGTTTTCTTGCACCAAAACTATCTAGTTCCTTTTGAAGAGCAGCAAGAGCTAAGTATCATCTACATATGACATCTATAGCCATGGCACACTGGACAATGTCCTAAAAAAAACAGAGGGAAAGATGGGCAGTAGATTCTATCTGAGCAAAGATCTACTATATATTTTGCACATCTCAATATAGTTCAACTCTGAAGGAACAAGGTGCATGTGATTTTATACCAGCCTGATTCTAATCTGTGAATTTCAAGCTTAACATTTCTATTATATCACTTTATACTTATCAGACTGGGGGAAAAATTAAGCAATATTTATTGCTGTCAGGTGTAAGAATAACAGATTTCTCTCATCCATTGCTGATGGCTTTGTGGAAGAAAATCTGGCAAGTTAAAAATTGTACCTTTTATGGCAGGCATTGTAAGTTGCCTAGCCAATAAAGAAAGCCACCACTAGCTTTTCACTGGGACCTTATAAATAGTAATAAATGAATCATCCAGGGCTACTCTGGGTTAAAAAAAAAAGTTCCTTTATTTCAAAGGCATTTAAATACAAATCTCATTATGGAAATAATTTTGAAGGAAGAGATGGAACACTTATATTAGTCTCTAGGTATAATGTTTTAAGGTACCACCTGAAAGATGATTTACTCTGCCAAACTACATATTTCATACACTGGTATGTGACTAATTCATTAGTTCATGTATCTATCCAGCAAATATTTATTGAGAAACTACTACATGAACGGTACTGTGCTGGATCCATGGAAATATCCAAACCACAATCATGATTATTATGATCATAATAACCAAAATTTATTGAGTTCTTGTTATATGTCCAGCTCTGTGCTGGGTCCTTCACATGTACTGTCTGATTTAATCCTTACAGCAACCTCGTGAAATATGTGTTATTATTACCCCCATTTGTAAGATGAAGGAACTGAGACTCAGATTAGTGAAGTAACTCACTTAGATCCCACAGCCAATAAGTGGTAAAGTCAAGTTATGAACCCAGGCATTATGATTCCAGGATGTATGCTCTTAACAACACATGAATTCTGGTTTCCTCTGGACCAATGGAATCTCTGAGTGCCTGCGCCCAAAAACCCTATTTTGAGCAAGCAGCCAAGGGCAGTTTCTTACCCATCAGTTGCCATGAAGAGTTATGTCACACTGTAGCTCTTGCCAATGCATTCTTGGACAGATAGGGTCCTGTACCTAACCTGTAGGCAAACTTCAGTGAGCAGCCCTGGGATCTGCATGCTGGATTCCCTGTCTCAGGGAGTTAGAACATAAAACCCAGAAATAGACAGTTCATAGAGGTATTCAGAAACTTCTGAATATCTCTGTGGGAAACAAACTGAGAAGAGATAGAAACCATAACTCCCCAGCAGCCATAAATTAGAAAAAGAGAAATTAGAGGGATGCTCAAAGAGCCTCAGGGCTTCCTCATTTCTCTCTCTAGGCCTGAAAGAGATCCCATTACCTGCAATAAAGCTAAAACACTCATCTCAAAAATGAAAACAAAACAGATTTGGAATACGTTAAAATAAATAAAATCGGTTCTACATACAAATGAATATTTAGATGAATAACTGTGCTTAACCTATTTTGTCATTTATATATCACCCCTCCCCCAAAGCATTTAAGGTAAAGGTAACAAGATCGAATGCCTACAAGATCCAAGCAAATAACTTCAGGGAGTAAATTGTGCCAGCTATGGACATACATGAGAGGGTAGTGAGGTCAATACAAGTGAAAAGCTCACCTTTCCAAAAGGCACTCAAACTGAAATAGGTAGATTAGGTAGACAGCTAGAATCAACAGCAAATATTCTGTAGGTCAAATACAACAAAATATTAAACCCCAAATACAGGAGGTTTGGGTTTAATCTGCCCCATACACCCCCAAGTTTAAGAAGACTTAAATGCATAAAATATTTAAAAAATTAAGGTGTAATAATAAAAAAAAAGCCTTAACTATTTCAGAAGGAAATGTGGGGAAAGCTGGTCCTTAGTTTTAGTTAGGTGCCCCATCCCCTACCCCACACACATACCCTACCATTGACAGGAGTTGTTTGCCAGCTGGGTTATTTTTTATAAAGATAAGGGTTCAAGAATTCTAAAAATGCATCCTTTACTGTGGAATTGATTTTTAAACCAAATGAGGAATTAAAACATTTGGGGAAAAGAATTTATCTTTGAGCTTAAAGCTTATACTTTCCAAGATAGATATTGTTTTCCTTTTTGAAAATACTGATGTGACCCAAGTATATTGCAGACTGCTTCTGAAACATTCAGAAAAGCCTGTTTTCTTTGTGCCTAAGGATATCATAAAGTCATTTACTTCTTTAAGAAAATGATACATATCTAAAGAAAATGTATTATCTTCATAACCACTGATAGATGCCATAATACTTTACATCTCAAAACTCCTCCTGCAATTTTCTAAATGTGAGACTTATCACGCATGCATCATTCATGCAGCACTGCAGGGCACAATAAAAATTAAGATTTACACTGGAAATCAATTTTCTTTCATTACACATTTAACCCAAGCTCTATGGCAACAGAATGTAAGATAAAGTAGGTCACGAATTTCAACTGGGATGGCTTCGGTGATACAAAAGCCAGCTGTAATTTGTTGCTCATCTTTTAGGGCTCTTCATTTTAAAATTCTTCTATTTCACACACCCGTCAATGCTATCTAACAACAACCTACTAAATAAAAATCATAGGCCAAATTCTTAAGTGAGATTTATTCAATTTCATTATTTATAATATTTCACTTGGTTTACTAATTAACTGGCAGTATTCATCTGCATACTCACAAATAAATGAAGAAGGGAATTCCAGACAAAAGGAACACGGTATACAAGTCCACAGTCGTGAAAGGGCACAGTATATGATTTGCAAATCATTCTATGGGGCATTTAGGGGAATGATCAAAACCAGACAAAATAAGGGAATAAAAAAGAGGAGGATGTGCTCTGTCACTGTAGGGTCAATAGAATCATCAATGGTCTCCTAGGAACCTAGCTGAACACCTACACCAGCTGCCTAGTCTACTGTATTTCCACTCAGGAAATAAAATGAAATTCAGTTCTAATCCCTTTTACATTATTTTTTCATTCCATTTTTCTTTGCCTCTGGGAAAAATATGTCCCTCTGCCTTACTAACCCATATTTTTCATTCCAGCTCTAACCCACACTGCCCCCACCACCGGGACCTTGCTATACTAAAATCCTTTCCTTTTTCCCCGCTCTTCCATGCATAAAGCTTATAAGGTCTATAGAATCAGAAAGATTTTAAACATTCTAAAGATACAATCTGCCACAATAGCTGTGTGCTCTTGGGCAAATTGCTTACCTTCTCTGAACCTCACTTTCTTCACAAGATTCACAAAGTTGCTGTAGGCACTAAATGAAACAAACAATGTAAGGCTCTAGGTCTCTTCTCTCTTGAAGTGTTGCCTCCTGCTCAATTTATAAACCTATTCGGCTTTCTCATTTCTTGCACACACATAAACACACACACAAGTGCATGTGCACACTTTCTCTCAATGCTGTTGCACACTTAAACTTTCCACCTGCCCTTCACTGACAGAGTTTGTTCAGACTCACTCCCCACTCATTTCATTCCAAACTTACCATATTGCAACCTGAATTTCAATGCTACTTCTCTTCTGAGTCTGCTCTAGAAATGACATACTAAATTGCCAAAGCCAACCTTCTTTCCTCAATTTTAAACCACTTTACCTGTCATCAGCATTTAGCACCACTGAATATTTCCTCCCAAAGGTGACTGAGGAAGGAATATTGCCCTACCAGTGCAGGTGGGCATTATCCAATTTATCAAGGCCCGCATAGAACAAAAAGGCAGACAAAGGGAAAATCTGTTCTCTCTTCTGGAGCCAGGACATCCATCTTCTTCTGCCCTCAGATATGGGCACTCTTGGTTCTTGAACTTTCAGATTTGAACTAGGGCTTATGCAATGGTTCCCCCGGTTCTCAGGAATTCAGGCTTCGACTGGAACTACTCTACCAGCTTCCTGGGCCTCCAGCTTGCAGACAGCAGATTGTGAGATTTCTCAGACACCATAGTCACATGAGTTAATGTCTATAATTAATCAATTAATTTGTGTGTATAGCCCATTGATTCTATTTCTCTAGAGAACACTAATACAATTATGATTACAAAAGAAAAATTCCAATTATGAAAGTTGGAAAACACAAACACATATAAAGAAGAAAACAAAAAACTATGGTCTCACAAGCAAGAGATAACTTCTATCAACATTTTCAAGCGATTTTTAAAGTCATTTTCTATATATACATTTGCACATCTATAATCAGTTTTATATATAGTTTTGACTACCTTTAAATTGGTTTATTATGAGCATTTTTCAATGTCACTGAAAATATCTTTAAAATGTTCTCTGTAATGATTATAATATTGTCCTTTAGATAAATATGCCATAATTTATGTATTGCCACAATGACTCTTATTTTCTAAACATAAAATAATTATGTCCATTTATAAAATTAGAAAATGTGATATATAAATCACCCCTAATTTTATTGCTCAGATATAACCACTGATAATATTTTGATATATTTCCTTCTAGTATTTTTCTATGATTAACTATTATATACTTAAAATAATTGAGGTCATATATTATAAATATTTTCCTATGTCATCAAAAATTCTTTCAAAATATAATTTTTAGTGCCTGCAAAATATTAAATGATGTATGTCTGATCTCACTCCCTTACTGGCAAGGAAGAAAGAAATTTTCAGCCAATAAGGACAGAAAATTTTTAGAAATACAGGGTGGAGGCCTGTCTGTACAAGGCCATGCCCCCTAAGTCAAGAGGTTCTCTAGAAACAGACAGACTTGCTTAGCATACAAAAACCAAGTGTTTTTTTCCAAAACCAAGGTCACCAAATCCAAGGGAGGATACCTGTTTGAATCAGAACTCCTTTAGTTACAATTGACAGAATCCTTTCCCAAGCAAGCTTAAGAAAAAACCAACAATACAAAAAACATTTTAGAGATAAGAAGAAAAGAAGGGAGGAAGAGAGGAAGGAAAGGGAAAAAATTACTAGCTGAGGTTCTGTCACTGCTGAATCTGGAGGTTCAAACACTACCTTCAGGACTTTCTTATTTGTCACTTCTCATTTCTATTCATCTGTGGTATCATTATTCTCTCCCAATATGGACAATGTGGGTATTTTCTAAAAAGAAAGCTGACCATATGACTCTCCAGCTTATATCATCTTTACAACTCTTGATCCCAGGGGAAGAAAGGGTATTTTTTTTTTTATGGCTCCTGAAGAAAATTACCAAAGAGGATTCTGGTTGCCTAAGCTGAACCAATCACTGTGATGGGGTGGGGGGTGAAGTTTATCTGATTGGCAATGCTAGTGCCTGGGGACCTTATCTAGTGGGGTACAGGAGGGTCAGCTCCACTGAACTGTATGGTGAGAGGAGTAGGGTCCTCTGAACAAGGAAGAAGTGACAGCAGAGTCACATCCAAACAAGTAAGGGTACAATGGTTACATCAGCACAGATGGTAGGATCATGAAAGGGGAAAGGAGATCCGGCCAGGAGTGATTCCAGGAGGTGGGCCACCAGGTGCATTCTGCACTTTCAGGAGCAGGAACCAGGAGAGGGAGCTGTGCCCTCAGTGGGGATGGGACTTAGAATACACTTTAATTTATTTAACCATTTCCCTACTGTTAACCATTTAGATTGCTTCCATCCTCCTTCTACATCAGTTACTCTATGCTAAGAATTACTTTCTTTTAAAATGTATTTTATAATAATATTTGTTCATTTATTATTGTAAAATAAAAATATTTCATAATAAAATGCAAAAAGATAAATAAATACCCATATTTTTACTACCCAGGGCAACCATACACACACATATATATGCATAAAATTAATATCATGTGTGAAAAAAATTTTTATTTGTGATTTTATTCAAAACTAAACAAGAAACATTTTGTCGTTAAATAGTCTTTAATGTCAGAATTCTGATAGGTATATATTTCATCATATAACTTTTGTCAGAATTTTTTAACCATTTCTTGATTTGGGGACATTTAAACTATATCCATTTTTTCACTATTATATCTATATTAGGTACAAATATTTGCCTGCATCTCTGATTATTTCTTTGGCATAGATTCCTGGGATTGGAGATGGTGGGCCAAAGTGTATGAACACAACACCCTTATGAGTACAGCCACACAAACTAGCCTGGGGTCAACTCTGTCAAGGTTAAAGGTGAGGGGGAATGACAACATCCTATGGGGCCCCACAATCAGAACGGGGATGGTGGGAAGTCAAGAAGAACTAAGTTGAACATGAAGGCCTCATGGGGAAAAAACAAGATTTGCTTAAGCTGCCATTCAACAAGATTAAATCTTGTTAACAGATAAATGTGGGGGCTTTCCATGTAAATTTACACAGCTGTCCCTAGTGGATGGACCCAGAGGAAAACAAGTCCCCATCACCCTTCACCGGCAATTTCACATCTAACCTAAGATGTTTGCCCCCTCCCCAGCTACCCAGGCTGTCCCCAGAGAGAATGATCTCCACCAGGGATGCATGTAGAACAAAGAATTTTATTCACCAGAAATGTTCCACAGTCTTTTTTCACACAACAGTCAGAGGACAGGACCACTTCCCAGAGCACTGTACACACACTGCTCTGTGGGAAGCAAGGAGAAACGGGGTTGGGGGTGAATAAAGGGCTCCCCAGCTTCCTAGGGCTCCCAGCATCCAGGCAGGACAGGAAAGGAGGGGCAGGAGCCCTGCAGCTGGGAATGTGGCATGGGGGTGAAGGAGCAGAAGAGGGGCCACTGCATGGACCAGAGGAAGCAGGAGAGATTTTTAGGGGCTGCCATGAATGACGGGCTTTGGAGAAAAGAACTATGGCCAAGGAGGATTTCTGGGTTGCTTTCTGTAAGGTGCCATGCATCTGGTCTGCCTCTTCAGGAACACCAAGGGTAAAGATATGCATTAATTTTCAAGGCTCTCAGAGACAGATTCACATTTCTTTCGCATGTGACTCTACACAGAGACTGGCACATATGAAACCTGAATAAATGTTTAAAAATGACCACAATATGAACCCATCATATTCTCCTTGGAAAGAGGAACTTACTCTGTTTTACACAGGATCTGTAAAATTGTTCACTACACATTTTCCCCTTATGTACTCCACCTAAATGCTTAATAACTTTCTAGTCTATGATTGGATTGACTTGTTGTGGTTATGGAAAAAGTATTCTGAAGTAAGTTCTTTTGATCTTATCTGTGCTCTGTAAGTTTCTTCCTTCACCTTACTACATCCCTAAACTAATTACAGCTCATTAGTATAGCAAAGGCCTTGCTTTACCTGTCCCTGTATACATCATAGATTTGGGTTTTTTGACTGGGCGCGGTGGCTCACGCCTGTAATCCTAGCACTCTGGGAGGCTGAGGCAGGAGGATCATTTGAGCTCAGGAGTTCAAGACCAGCCTCAGCAAGAGCGAGACCCCATCTTTACTAAAAATGGAAAGAAATTAGCTAGACAACTTAAAATGTATAGAAAAAGTTAGCCAGGCATGGTGGCACATGCCTGTAGTCCCAGCTACTTGGGAGGCTGAGGCAGGAGGATCGCTTGAGCCCAGGAGTTTGAGGTTGCTGTGAGCCAGGCTGACGCCACGGCACTTTAGCCCAGGCAACAGAGTGAGACTCTGTCTCAAAAAAAATTTTTTTAAATGAAAAAAAAATGATTTAGGGTTTTTTTAAATTTCAGAATATTATAGCGGTAGAAATGTTTCAGTTACATGAATTACTTTTGTACAGTTTGAGTCAAAGTTATAAGTGTGCCTATCACCAAGATAGTGTGCACTGTACCTGTTAGGTGTGAATTTACCCATCCCCTCTTCCCCCCTCCCAACTGCTTGATTTCCATTGAATTTTACTACCATATGTGCACCAGTGTCAATTAGTTCTAATTTATTAATAATCATGAGTACGTGTGGTGTTCGTTTTTTCATTCTTGTGATACTTGACTTAGAAGGATGGTCTCTAGTTCTATCCAGGTTGCTACAAAAGGTATTAGTTCACCAAGAGATTTGATCCAGGGCTTTATCCCTAGTGTTGCAATATGCATACAGCACCTGCTAAATTATAGTGAAGGCAGAAAAAAATAATGGTGACTGGGAGGAGAAATGTTTCAATTATTAAAAAAATCTGCTTTCTCTTCATTTATTCATCAAATCAACAAACATATATTGAGGATTTAATACAGATGAAACTCCCATTTCTTCGTTCTATTGTACAAACTGTTTTTCTCTTCTTCCCCAAGAATGTGACTTTTCATCAGATGATCATTTTACAGTTGGCTCTAAGCAAAGCACATCCTAGAATGAGGAAGAAAGCAGAGTTTCTTTCTGATAAAAATCTGACCTCTATTGCCCAAAGGAAGAAGAGTTCCTGGAGAGTTCTCCACTTCTAAAGAGCAAAGTATCCTTTGTGTATTGAGATGTTTAGGGTGCTTTGATCAAGAAGTGCTGTGGTCTGATAATTAAGGTATGTATTTGACTTAGCTTACCCCATCTGAGGATGAAAGCAGAAAAGGAAAGTGAAGGTCTGGTGTCGTGGGAATAGAAGAGGCCTTAGGATACTAGCCTCAAGGCAAACAAAAGGTGTTTCAGAGCCTAGAGATGCCAGAACAGCCTCCTCAAAGAACAGTGGTGGTAAAGAAAACTGGGCAGGGATTTTAGGAATTAAATGTATGTGAGTGCTCCACTACACCACAGTAAAGCCAAAGGGAGAAGGAAGATATTAATAATAGCGTTGTGCTCTTCAAATCATTCTTGGCATCTCCTTTCACTATATCGGCTTCCCACCACAAACCTGGCATGCAGACCAGACACGGTCCCCTTTCCTGCTGGTTTCACAGTCCATGTGAGAGCAATTACTCTGTCACTAATAAGGGACTCAGGGATTGTTGTGGGGGAGAAAATGGTTGAGTGACCAATCCTTCTGATTTGTCTGGGTCTCTCTAGGTTTTAGTACTGAAAGTCTGGGAAGCTCCTCAGTTCCTTGCGAAACTGGACAGTTGGTTACCACCTTCACCTGCCTGGAGTGGCATTTTGGAAAATTCAAGTAGCCATGGATTCACATAGATGTTCTTAAATTCACAACTTCAAAATGTTCAGATTGCAGCTATGCAAATACCAGTTCCTCAGTTATAAAACCAGAAAGGCAGTATCGGACAAGACCGAAGGTGGGAAGTGTGGGAAATCAGCCTGCGAATGGATTTGTAAACATCTCACTGCAAACACAGGGGAGGGAGATCCTGCCACGTTTTTAGGAAGTAAATATGATTTTTTTTTTTAAAAAAAGAGAGAACTTACTGTTTCCTCATTTAAAATAAATAGAATGCTGTTGACAGTCACTTTATTATGAATATAAGTTCTGATATCAGTAAAGGTTTTTGTTAGTTCATTTGTTTTGGATTTAGAGAATCTAACTCTTCACAAGGTATTTTAGTGGTTAATTCACAACTATCTCTCACCACCCCCAGCCTGGTGCTTCCCATGGTCTTAACTTTTTCAACTTTGAATTCTCCTAACAACATAACTTGAAGAATGTAAACCTCGTGCTGAAAGATGTGCTTTTTATTTTTTTTTTTTAATTAACGTTCTGCTGAGAACCATCAGCTTCAGATACTGCTGACACTACACGTTGGGGGTCCCTAACCTAAACCAGGCACACAGCATTGCCAAGTCCTCTCCACTCTCCTCCAAACACTGATCTCGCCACCTGCTCCCTCTCTCTTTTCTCTTTCTAATTCACAGAGAACACAGATGCACTGAAAAGTTGCCTCCTTCCAGTTTCCCCCTTTCCCAGCCTCAACAAAAGAAGCACTTCTCTTAAACAGGTGGAAGATCATACCATGCTCATGAGTTGGCAGAATCAACATTGTTAAATTGTCTGTACTACCCAAAGTGATCTACAGAGTCAATGCAATCCCTATTAAAATGCCATCATCATTTTTCACAGATAGAGAAAAAATAATTTTATGCTTCGTATGGAACCAGAGAAGACCCCGTACAGCAAAAGCAATCCTAGGCAATAAAAACAAAAAGGGAGGTATCAATTTACCAGACTTCAAACTCTACTACAAGGCTATAGTAATTAAAACAGCTTGGAATTGGCACAAGAACAGGGACATTGACCAGTGGAACAGAACAGAGAACCCAGATATGAAACCATCCTCATATAGCCATCTAATCTTTGACAAAGCAGATAAAAACATACACTGGGGAAAAGAATCCTTCCTTATTCAATAAATGATGCTGGGAAAACTGGATAACCACATGCAGAAGACTGAAACAGGATCCACACCTTTCACCTCTCACAAAAATCAACTCATGCTGGGTAACAGACTTAAACCTTAGGTGTGAAACTATTAGAATTCTAGAGGAAAATGTTGGAAATACTCTTCTAGACATTGGCCTAGGCAAAGAATTTATGAAGAAGATCCCAAAGGCAATCACTCCATCAACAAAAATAAATAAATGGGACCTGATCAAATTAAAAGGCTTCTGCACAGCCAAAGAAACTGTCACGAGAGCAAACAGACAACCTACAGAATGGGAGAAAATTTTCGCAAGCTACATAACCGATAAAGGACTGATAACTAGAATCTATTTAGAACTCAGGAAAACCAGCAAGAAAAAAATCAAACGACCCTATTAAAAAGTGGACAAAGGACATGAACAGAAACTTCCCAAAAGAAGACAGAACAATGGCCAACAAACATGAAAAAATGCTCAACATCTCTAATCATCAGGGAAATGCAAATCAAAACTGCAATGAGATATCACTTATCTCTGATGAAAATGGCCTTTATTAAAAAGTCTCAAACGATAAATGTTGGTGTGGATGCAGAGAGATAGGGACACTCCTACATTGCTGGTGGGACTGCAAACTAGTGCAACCTCTGTGGAAAGCAATATGAACATACCTTAAAGCGATACAAGCAGATCTACCATTTGATCCAGCAATCCCATTCCTGGGCATCTATCCAAAAGAACAAAAGACACTCTATAAAAAAGACATCTGCACTCGTACGTTTATAGCAGCACAATTCACAATTGCAAAGATGTGGAAACAACCCTAGTGCCCATCAATCAATACATGAGTGAATTAATAAAATGTGGTATATATATACCATGGAGTACTATTCAGCTATAAGGAATAACGGTGATATAGCCCCTCTTGTATTTTCCTGGATAGAGCTGAAACCCATTCTACTAAGTGAAGTATCCTAAGAATGGATAAACAAACACCACATGTACTCACCAGCA
>CAUYRT010040443.1:0-142452 GCA_963574885.1 Lepilemur ruficaudatus
AACCTCAAACTCCTGGGTTCAAGTGATCCTACTGCCTCAGCCTCCCGAGTAGCTGGGACTACAGGCATGCACCACCATGCTCAGCTAATTTTTTCTGTATATTTTTAGTTGTCCAATTAATTTCTATTTATAGTAGAGACGAGGTCTCGCTCTTGCTCAGGCTGGTTTCGAACTCCTGACCTTGAGCAATCCGCCCGCCTCGGCCTCCCAGAGTGCTAGGATTAAGTACTCACTCTTAAATATGGGGAATAAACTTTCACAACCAAATACACAGGAAGCACAAGCTCATGATGTTCAATCCTCAGAAAAGTTGTTCCTTTCTCCCTGCTTTTTCCAAGGCCCAACAGATACAGACAAGCTTCCTTATTATTTCCTGCTGGTGAATGTTCCCCACATCCCACCATGGATTTTAATGTGTTTTTATTACCATGTGTTTTTCTATATGATTGTACATTACAGAAGGATTTAAAAAAATAGAAACACTCTAAGGTATTGGCTGCATATCATGCCACCTTAGCATCTAGCTGTAAAATCAGTCATTATTTTGTTACTGATCCACTTTTTTATTTAGCTTAAAAACATAATCTCTAGAAAAACAACAATCTAATTTAATGATTATGTAATCCAGACAGTATACCTGCATGAATGTGCCTATTGTACTACTACTGGGATCACAAATTAGAAAGAAAAAGGGTTGTAATAGTTAAATAATTTACCCTAATCCATGAATCATAAGCTTCTCTTCTTCTTTGCCCATTCTCACACTCAGCAGAGAACGAATCTGACCCAGAGATGCCAGCAGGTTGATGGTATCCTCCACAGAGACGCCATTTATCGTGTAGGTCTTTGGCAGAGCCCGGACCAGACCCCCGATTCCATCGTACTGCCGATGTAGCAACACAAACATGGCCCTCACCAACTCAGGGTCTTCAATGACAGACTCCTGAGCCCATCGGACCATGGTCTCAGAAATCAACTGCTGAAGAGTGGCTGCAAAGGCATGATGGATTTTTTTTTAAAGGAAGATAAGAGAAGACACATCAGTTGGACACTTCAACTCCGTATCCCATAGCCCGAACTGGTATTTCTATTTGTACCAGAACTGAAAAGGCTAGAAATATTCTTTGAAGAAAATAAACTTCATTGAAACATTATATATATATATATATATATATATATATATGTATATTTCCATAAAGATCAGTTATGATCATGTGAGGATAAAATTATACAAACCTTTCTTTAAAAAACATTCTTATAATTACTTAAGCTTTTTCAAAGTTGTACCGCTTTTTCAGAATTACTGTTGCAACCTATAAGTAATTGAAAGTATGGAAATTAATATCATGTGCCCAATTACTTTTACTTTTATTTGTTTTGTTCCATTTTATCCCTCTCAGAAGGTCTGACATCATATATCCTTTTAAAAGTCAGTCATGGATATTCAAGGAAGTGTCTGTTTATTATCAGTTGAGTCATTTGCAATAGGAAACATGTAATTATATTTGTACTTAAATTTGAATCCCTATTTGTCACTTAAATTGTCTCTAAAATAATTTTAGTGTGAAAGTTGTATTAAAGTGAAAACTTATTTCATATACAGATTACTTATAATGTAACATGTGATGAAGAACACTTAAAAGCAATAGAAACTTCCAAACTTCTTAAAATAAATAGTAAAATTGTCAAAATTAAGTGGGATTGATGTGACCAACTCATACATAGCAAGGCACTTAATCCTTATCATTAATATGTTGGTTCATTTTCCAAAGACGCTGTTTCACTTGCATCTAAAAATTATTTAAGGAAAAACAAAACTACCAATTTTAACCAAATACAAAAAGCAAATAGCATGCCAATATCTTTCTGTAGATCTCAAAACTGTGCTATCATTTTAGTAGGTGGAGATCATAAACTTGATAATAATAAAAAGTGATTCATAAGAAACTGTGAACTCCGATTTTAAGTATGATCTGACTCAATTTGACTGTACACTGAAGAATAAATTTAGAAGTTATTTTATGGGTAAAGATTTTCCACTATAAATTAGTTTTTTTTTTAAAGCTGCAAAAATTTTAGCGAGTTAATTTTATTTATTTATTTATGTATTTATTTTCAGAAAATGCTGTTAATAAACCAGCAATGCATCTTAAAATCAATGGAGTCTTAGAAGTGAGGAATAAGTAGGACAGGTCCCTCAGACCTTTTCCGCGTGCCGTGCCCAAGAGACTCACCGAGGGTGCTTATTTGGTTTCAAGGAGTAGCAGCTGTTACCCTTAAATAGGATATGGGTGAACCAGAAATGTGTAACACTTTAAGAAATATTTCAAAACCAAAGTATAGTTATAAATAATACCTTATTTCAACTTTAAGAAAAAGGTTAAATTTGATGCAATAATATTTGAAAATCAACGGCATGATATTTTGATATGAAGGCTAAATTACTCCCTTTATAGTTCCTCTTGATAGTCTCTTATTTAAAACCCAAATTTTGAGTTCTCCAGGGAGACCATTTACCATGCATCCTCACAAATGCCACTACCTCTCAACCAGTTGCTATAAATACAGCTCAATGCTGCTGTCTACTCCTGAGAGCTATAGGGATCTACTTAAGAATTTGATTCTTGAATGTTTCAAACTCAGTTATATCCCTGGCTTATCTAGTAGTACAATGTTTGTCCAAAGGATGAGTAAGTGTCAGTGGTTGAGTCATTTTGCCAATGGCCTCTACTACTGCTTACAGGACTTCTTGGAGTCACTCTCAATTGGTTTTTCTGCTTGTTTCTTCTTCAAGTATGTCACCTTTTCTACCAGGGACAGCAGACGTCCTCTAATTGTTAAATCACTATTGCCATCCAGAGATCCATCTTCATCCAGCTCAATACCTAATATGAAAAAAGCAGAGAAAGCAGAAAAGGAGAACATTCTTAAAAATGCATTTGGGCAAATAATTCTCATGCCCTGCAACTTTTTCCATTCCCTACTTAGAGCAATGTTGGAAACATCTGAAAACATTTGACAACATTGAGTTAAACAACCTGCCTACTAGCACTCATAAGTAAGATTCACTTGTCAACCTCTTTTCGTTTCTCTTTTCCCCTGTTTCTGTGTGTTCAGGGATATTGATAGCTAAGACAAAATATAGAACTAAGCAGAGACCAAAAAGACTCTTAGGAGTGAAGATCAATTCTGCTATTTGGGCTGGCTGTTTAACATCTCTGACTTTGGACACTGTCTGCCTAGACCTATAGTCCTGCCCTGCCTAAAAATCCCCCTGGACTTTTATTCTCCTCTTTTGCCTCCAAAAATGTCAGTGGTATTTTCATAACCTGAGAGACAAAGAGAACAGGCATGATTAGGTACCAGGCGATGCTTTATATCTGAAGCAATAAAACTACCATTTTAGAGTATCTCTACATATAGGAGAGAATATAATTTTCTGGCAGTCATTTAGTGGCTCTTCATTCATAAACCAAATTAATATACAAGGTGGTGTTTTTGTTCTCTTCATTAAAATAAGATAAAAATAACATCACTGGTGATATACATATATGTATTTATATCTCATTTAAAAATGTCTAATTCATTTTCTTTCATTGAATCACTGACCTTATCCACACCATAAAGGAATAAAGAACTACACATCCAGAACACCTAATCAATTCCATTTTAAAAGTTCTTAGAATAAAAGGAAGGGAGATTTGGACTGCTAAGTTTTTTGAATGCAAAACTTCCACAGGCATTCAATAATTTCAAAAGATATAGGCTGGATTTCTTAGCATAGTTCTGAAAAGTGGCCTCCTCAAGTCATTTAAATATAACTATTTGTGATCAAATTTCTTAATTTTTTTTAAAAACAACTTTCTTGAGGTATAATTGACAGACAAAAACTGCACATATTTAATTTATATAATTTGATAAGCTTGCACATATATCTGTGAAACCATCACCATAATCAGGAAGAGGCAATAAATCTATCACCTGTAAGTTTCCTAGTGCTCCTTTGGTTTTTGGTTGGTTTTGTTTGTTTTCTTTGTTGTTGTTATTGTAAGTACACTTAACATGAGGTACTCCCCCTTAACAAAATTTTAAGTACACAATATGGTATTGCTAACCAGAGGCACACTGTCATACAGCGTATCTCTAGAACTTATTATCTTCTGTGCCTGAAACTTTATACCTATTGACCAAATCAACCTAATACTTAACCTCTCTGCCAGAAGCACCTGGTCACATGTCCCCATCACCTTTTCCCATTTCCTGCCACTAAGGGAAAGAGGGAAAAGAGAAAGAATTTCGGTCATCTTCTGCTCAGTCTTATTGCTCTGATTTTTCTACCCCTTGTGACTTTTCCGTACAGCGACAGTAAACTGTTTCACCATTAAAAAATAGTCTTATATGAACCTAAAATAGTATTCTGTATACTTGTAAACATATTCACATATATACTTAATTTTGTACCAGTATATGTGAATCAAAAGTACACAATCAATAAGAGTTGTTAATCAAGAAGACCTTACCACAATGTGTCATCAAATCTTCATGGAAATCCAATAGTTGGTCACGAATTTCTTCAGGACATGGACATTCACTTTTGTCATCCTTAAAATTGAGAAGCATATTGATCTGAAAGTTGAAAAAACAAGAAAGAGGAAGAACAAGGGAGAAAAGAATGACAAAGATCATAACAGCAAAGATGTTCAAAATCTGTTTCTGAATATTCATAAATTATCAACAGGAGACAAATCGCTGGCTATCACTCAATCCAACTATTACCACAAAATAAATCAGATCATCTAAAGCTTAACAAGTTACAAAATAGTCATAGAATGTCACTACCTCATTCCCAATTCTACAATGTTAGACTCTTGTATGCTTTTAGAATTCTTGACTAAGAGACTGAAAGGCTATTTTTAAAAAGTATTTCATTATGTTTAACCTAAATCTCCATCCTTTTCCAGCTAATATCTACCCTTTATTGATTATCTAAAGTAACTCTTTTTGAGAAGGATACAGCTGCAAAAAAGAAGGAAAAAAATCTAAATATAATTGAAAAGAAACACAGGTTGAATATTCCTTATCCAAAATGCTTAGGACCCGAAGAGTTTTAGATTTCAAATTTTTTTGAATTTGGGAGTACAGTTGGGGGATTGGTTCTAAGACTCCCCTCGCCTCCAAGCATACTAAAATTTGTGGGTGCTCAAGTATCTTATATAAAATGGCATAATAATTGCATATAACCTATGCACATCCTCCTGCATTCTTTAAATCATCTCTAGATTACTTATAATACTCGGTAAAACAATGCCTACACATCATGGATTTAACATAGTACTCAGTGCACAGCAAATTCCAGTTTTGCTTTTGGGAACTTTGTGGAATTATTTTTTCCTCTGAACCTTTTCTATCTGTAGTTGGCTGAATTCTTGGATCAGGAAACCATGGATACAGAGGACTGACTGTATGCGCATACATATAATGAGATATCTTGGGAAAACAACCCAAGTATAAACACAACATTCATTTATGTTTCATTTATACCTGATACATATAACCTGAAGTTACTTTAGACAATATTTTTAATAATTTTGTACATGAAACAAAGTTTGTATTAAGTGCTTATGTGTGGAATTTTACACTTGTGGTGTCATGTTGGCACTCAAAACGTTTCGTATTTTGGAGTATGTCAGATTTCAGATTTTTATATTAGGGATGCTCCATCTGCGTAATGGATAAATATGCTGTTGCTAACATTAATGGTTCAATTAAACAAAATATGGAAAAACTTTCTTGCATTTGTTTTAGTTTTAGACAGAATAACACTAAATTTTTTTTTTTTTTTTGGAGACAGAGTCTCACTCTGTTGCCTGGGCTAGAGTGCTGTGGCGTCAGCCTAGCTCACAGCAACCTCAAACTCCTGGGCTCAAGCGATCCTCTTGCCTCAGCCTCCCAAGTAGCTGGGACTACAGGCACGCACCACCATGCCCGGCTAATTTTTTGTATATATTTTTAGTTGGCCAATTAATTTCTTTCTATTTTTAGTAGAGACGGGGTCTCGCTCTTGATCAGGTTGGTTTTGAACTCCTGACCTTGAGCGATCCGCCAGCCTCGGCCTACCAGAGTGCTAGGATCACAGGCGTGAGCCACCGCGCCTGGCCTGAATAATATCAAATTGATGAATGAAGAAAAGAAAGATGCTGTCTCATAATTTTTTTTTTGTTAAACATTTATTTTGAGATAATTGTAGATTTATACGCTATTGTTAAGAAATAATACAAAGAGACCTCATGTACCCTTTTACCCAGTTCCCCCAAAGGTAACATTTTGCAAAACTGTAGTACAATGGCACAACCAGGATACAATATTGATACAGTCAAAATACAGAATAATTCCTTTACCTCAAAGATCACCCCCCCTTCGTTACCCTTTTATGTCCATATCCACATCCCTCCTGTTTACCCCTCATCCTTAACTCCTGGAAATCATTAATCTGTTTTCCATGTCTCTACTTTTATCATTTTAAGAATGTTATATTAATATAAATGGAATCATATAATATGTATGTATTCCCATGATATTTAAAAACTATATTTAACAAATATTAACTGTATATATTTATGGGGTACAATGTGATATTTAGATATATGTGTACATTGTAGAAAAATTAAATCAAGGTAATTAATGTATCTATCACCTCACCTACTTATTTGTTTTATGGTGAGAACAAACATCGCATGTGATCTTTTTGATATCAGCAGGGTCTATACTGATGCAATCGTCTTCTCTCTTTGTCTTTTTAGAGGTTTGTGAATTTTATTAATCTTTTAAAATAATCAGTTTTGGAATTCATTTTTTTCTAGTATCCTGTTTTCCATTTCATTGATTTCTGCCCTGCTCTGCCCTTCTCTACATTAGTGCCTTCTTTCTGCTTGCTTTGGTTTATTTTATTCTTTGTTTACTAAATTCTTGAGATGGCAGCTTAGATTATTGATTTGAGTGTTTTCCTCTTTTTAAATGTAAGCATTTAGTGTCAGAAATTTCTCTCTCAGCACTGCATAAGCTGTGACAAAAATTTGCATAGGTGAGATGTTCATTTTCTTTCAGTTTAATGGACTTTTTATTTCCCTTTTTTTAATTTTTTTGGGAAGGGGATGGGAGTAAAGGGAATGATCTAATTTCTTTTGAGACTTTTTCCCCAAACCATAAATTATTTAGCAGTGTGTTGTTTAGTGTCTAAAAGGTCTGGAGATTTTCCTGTTATCTTTCTGTTATTGATTTCTAATTCGATTACAATGTGGTAAAAAAGACTGTGTATGATTTCCACATTTAAAAATGTGTTGAGGTTATTCTATGGCCCAGGACATGGACAATCTTTGCAAAAGTTTCATGGACACTTGAGAAAAGTGTGTATTCTGTTGTCTGGAGTATTCTACAAATGTTGATAGATGTACTACTAGTTGATGATAGTGGTGAGTTTTCCTATATCCTAGCACATCTTTCTGTTTAGCCATTCGGTAAGTTACTGAGAGGGGAGTTTTGAAGTCTCCAATGATAATTTTGGGTCTATTTCTCCTTCCAGTTCTCTCAGTTTGGGCTTCACATATTTTGTAGCTCTACTGTCTAATGCATACACATTTATCTTCTTGGTAGATTTACTCTTTATCATTATGTAATGTTCCTGTCTCTTTGGTAATGTTCTTTGTTCTGAAGTCTACTTTATGTGATAGTCACTTGTGCTTTTTTGATTTTTTCATAATACATATTTTTTCAACCTATCCCTTTCAACCTATCTAGATCATTATATTTGAAGTGAGTTTCTTGGAGACAGCATATAGTTGGATTGAGTTTTTCAAATTCACTCTGCCAATTTCTTTTAATTGGTCTATTTAGATTATTGACATTCATGGAATCATTGATACACTGTGACTTAAGTCTGTCATTTTGTTTGTGGTTTTGTTTGTTCTCTCTGATTTATTATTCTTGACTTCCTGTGGGTTACCTGAGTAACTTTTAGGATCTCATTTTGATTTATCCATGGTATTTCTCAGTATACATCTTCATATACAGCTTTTCTAGTGGTTGTTCTAAGTACTACTTCATATATATATATATATAATTTATACAGTCTACTGGTATTAACATTTTACCAGTTTGAGCAAAATATAGGCCCTTTATCTCTCTTTATGTCCCTTTATTCTCCTTTGTTTATAGTATTACATAATCATCTTAAATATGCACTATTTATAAACCTAGAAACCATATCAGACAGTTATGTAATTTTTGCTTAAATCATCAAACATAATTTTAAAAACTCCAGAGGAGAAGAAGAAAAATGCATTGTATTTACCCATATTTTAGCACTTTCCGTTGTTCTTTCTTCCTTCCTGATTTTCTAAGTTTTCTTCTTTTGTCATTTGCTTTCTGTTTAACAATCTTCCTTTAGCATTCTTTCAGGGTAGGTCTGCTGCAGTCAAATTCTCATTAACTTCCTGTCATTTGAGAATATCTTGATTTTTCTCTTCATTCCTTAAGAATATTTTCATGACATAGAACTCTGGGTTGAGAGTACTTTTCTTTCAGCACATGAAAAATGTTGTGCCACTTCCTTCTGTGCTCCACGCTTTCTGATGAGAAATCTGCATCATTCTAGTTGTTTTTCTTCCTCTAGGTACGGTATCATTTCTTTCAAGACGTTTTCATTGTCTTTGATTTTCAAAAATTTGACTAAGACAAGCAGTGGTATAGATTTCCTTAAGTGTATCCTACGTGGAACTTAGCTTCTTGAACGTCTAGCTTTATATCTGTTGCTGAATTTGAAGTTTTCAGCCATTATTTCTTCAATTATTTTTTTCAGTTTGCCCTCTTCCTCCTATCCTCTGCAAATGTTAGATCTCTTATTATATTCATGCTGGTTCCTGAGGTTGTGTTCAATTACTTTTCAGCCTACTTTCTCTCTTTTTCTCAGATGGGGTAGTTTCTATCGTTCTCTCTTCAGGTCACCAATCCTTTCCTTTGTCCCCTCCATTCTGCCATTAAGCCCATTCTAGAGGTTTTTGGTTTTTTTGTTTTTTTTTAGTTGTTATTTTTTCAGATCTAAAATGTCCATTTGCTTCTTCTTTATGTCTTTTTTTCCTTTGTTGAAGCTTTCTGGTATTTTTCCCCCCATTTTGAAGCAATTTTATGATGGTTGCTTTCAAAGCTTTGTCTGATAATTTTAATATCTCCATCATCTCCATGTTAGTGTTTATTGATTGACTTTTTTCATTCAAGTTTTTCCTGGTTCTTGGTATAAGTGATCTTTTAATTGAAATCTGCATATTTTGAGCATTATGTTATGACTCCAGCTCTTATTTAAACCGTGTTTTAGCTGGATTCTTCTGACACTATCCAGCAGAAGGGCTTGGGTGCTTCATTACCTCCAGGTAAGAGTGAAAGTCCATTTCCCCACTCAGGCTTCTTGGAAAAGTGGAGGAAAGAGGGGACTCTATGACTGCTGGGCAGGGGTGGGAGCTCTGGTTCCCCATTAGATCTGTACTGATATGACCCTGGCTAGAAAGGGTGAGAGTGCCTTGCTACTTCTCCTTACAGGGCCTCTAGTGGCACTTTGGAAGGGGCAGGCCTTGCTACCACTCAGTGGCAATAAACACTCTCTCTTCTGCTGGGGAACCTCGCTGTAGCCCGGTCAGGGCAGAAGTCAAGGCTCCCTGCTCAGCGTATGCTGAGTGAAGGTGGGACACGGTTTTTTTCTGTGGCTTCTGGCTGAAGCAGTGCAGTTATTATATGAAATAAGTCTGTCTTGCTAAGCTGCCCTTTTCCTGTTCCTTTGGCAGGCTTTTGTTGTGGCTTTTCTTGTCTATGCCCGTTGGCATTTCCCAGTTGTTGGCTTCTTTAGCTTCAAATCTGGGATAGATGAGGCAAAAAGAAAACCCAGGGAACTCACCACCATGTCCTTCCTTAGGTCTCAAGTTCTGTAGCCAGACTCCCTTCTTCTCTCTTTCAGAGTCCTTTCATGTTGTCTTTTATGTAATGTCCAGGGTTTTAGTTGTACTTAGAAAGAAGAATAGGGAAAAGCACATGTACTCCATCTTTCCAGAAGCAGAAGTCTCCCAACAGTAGTTTAACAGACAGAGTTAATCTGGAAAAGCTTGAACTTGTTCCCTGCTTAATAAATACTGTGTATAGCAATTAAAAATTTAAAAAATCCCATGTCCCTTCCCTCAAAAGAAATTACATTCTGGTGAGCAAGAATAAATTCTTTAATTAGTCCCCAAACACTTTTACTCTGAGCTGACTTGGATAGACAGGGAAATGATAAGGGTAAGATGTCAAAGAGGAGATCTATGAGTTACATCCTTTAACCACCATCCCTGTATCTTGGTAATTTTTCATACTCTGAGTCCACCCCAAGGTAGATTCCGGAAAATTCAGACTAGCTCATTCTCCAATTCAGGCATGTGTCCTTGGTTCTGCTGCACCCTAAGGAGACCTGGGTTTGGACGTAAGTAGTTAGAGGAAGAACCGCAAACAGGGTGATCGATCTTCCAGCAAGCAAGGTGACACAGACATTTGGTCCTTCTGTGGAGGGCTCAGAGAGAAAGCATCTAGCATTGAGTCCTAGGAATTAAGAGTTACTATCAGCGGAGGCGATGAAGACACATCTATGGTTGAATATGCCCCTATTTGCAGAACGTCATACTCTGGTATCCTGGCCTTATGAAACACACTGCGATACACCTGATATCTTTTAAGAAGTCCCTTTTGTTAAAACTAACCAAGTAGATTCTTTTGGTGCAACTAAGAGCACTAACTAAATCAACTTGACTAGTTTAAACATAGTGTGGGCGGGAAACACGAGTAACTTATAAATTTGTAATAGAAAGATCCCAAATGAACTCAAAGCGAAAATTAAAAGGAAGAATTTTCATTTCATTTTTTACCTGTTCTTGAGGTGGTGATCTAAATTCCTTCGTCTTCCTGGCTGTGAGTGCAGCTGACATGTTTAAGGCTTGCATAACTTCATTATACCGGAAGCGCTGATTTTCTTGCAGCTTAGCTACAAAGTCATCTGAAAAGGCCACAATGGCTTCTATCCGGTGTCGGACCTGGCAGTCACAGAGATACTGAAGCAGTAGGCACATCTAGAAGATGATTAAAAAACACCACATTTAATTTCTGAATCCTTTGATGGTTAACGGATATCAAATCATAATCTGTGATAAAGGTGCACAGTTGCCTACTCTGCTCCTTTATAAATACAATCTTGATTTTGTGTAGGCATCAGCGTGCTCAGTCTCAGGGGATGAAATGTGATTTGTTTAGGCCAAAGTGGCAAACGCATGTCCCTTTGGTGGACATTTACTCTCTTGGCCTCCCTTTTAGCCACAGGTGCTATGGCCAATGGGATACATAAGGAGCAGTTTGCCAGGGGTCTTCTGGGAAAGATTTTCCATCATTAAAGCAGACTATAATGCTCTTCTTCCAAAATGAGTGTAACTGAGTTATGATACGATCACTGGAGGAAGAACAAGGTGATGCACCTTAGGAAGAAAACCACAGGCTGAGGATCACAGAGCAGAATGATATTAGGATCTGATTCCTGATGACATTAGTGAGCTACTGTACCAATTCCAGAACTCAATATTTAAGATACAACAATTAAACAGTGGTGAATACTTATTCATTAGTTAGCTGGATATTCTCTTACTGCAAGACAAAAGGATCTTTAACTAAGACAGTATATTGGTAGAAACATGCCTAAAAGAGAATGCTCTGCAAAGTTTTAAAAAAATTTATACACACTCTATACCAATTGTGACATAAATACAAAGAGGACTTTGAAACCCTGTCCGTCGCCATCCGTGTGAGAACCTTTCCTGTCAATGCTCTGAAGTAGCCCCAGCATACATCCCCTTTTCTCCCTCTCCTTTGCCTGCCCTAGTATGAGCACAGTCCCCTAGGGACTAGACCAGCATGAAGCCTCTTGGCCAATCAGACTGTGGAACACCCTCTCTTTCCCCCTCATCTACCCTCCTCTATCTTCCTTACAATGGCCAAACTGGCCTTTTCCTGCCCAAGGAGCTTCACTGGGCTATTTGTTCTGGTGAAAAGCACCTACAACATTCTGTCCTGCTCCCTCTTCTTTGCACCTATTGAACTCAACCCCTCAATCTAACCTCAGCTTAAAAGTCACCATCTCCAAGGCGTCATCCCTAACCTTTCTGACAGGAATTCTGTTTAAATTGTCTTTCTTCCAGTAAGCCATTCTTTTTCTTCAGCATATATAATAAAATTAGCAATCAGATAGTTAGGAAGAAATGCATACATAATTATATATATTTCCCCAGAGACGGTGAGCTTCTGGAAGGCAGAGCTCACGTGTGTTTACTTCTCCCAGCAGCAAGCGCATGGCCAAGAGTAAGACTTCAGTCAATGCTGACTGATAGAATGAAGAGCAAAAAAGCACATCAGTGATGCAAACATCAAACTGACTCTAGTGAACAGAAGAGGCATCAAGAAAGGACTTCATCCATCTTGACGAGTACAAAGACAGGCAATGTCTTCTATTTATTAGAAACATACTAGGGGAGTCAAATCTTGCTAAGTAAGAATGGACACATCTACTGGTAAACAAGCTTTCCAAGGGTTTGCAAGAGTGGAGGTGTGGGGACGAGGGGATATTTAACGCCTTGTATTTCAAGCATTCCAACATAATGAAGGTGAAATGCTTCTGCAGAAACAAGAGGAGAGATGCCAGGAAATTGCTAACGAAGAGGAGGGAAAAGAATAGGAAGTTAGTTAATTCTAGGAACTACCATTACATGGAAACACACACAGAGGGAAAGAGACGAAGGCAAATTTCAATACCTTAATGCTTAGGAATGTTTAAATTCATCCAAATCCTTGTTTCCGATTACCTGCAATTTAACTGGCTCTGGCAGTTTCATTTGGAGCAGGCCCTCCTTGGGCCTCTTACCCCCTTTGGCTTCTTCGTCACCAGCCCCTTCCAGCTTTGAGTCGTCTGCACTGAGCTCTTTTTCCAGGGCGTCGCCCTCCTCCTCCGGAGTGGCTGCTTCTTTAAATACGCTGGGCTCAATCAGCTGCAAGATGTGCTTCAGGTCCTCATTGTGAAAGATGCCCATGATCAGCAGGGTATAGAACAGCTTGATGAGAGGTACGAAGAGGAATTCAGTGGTCCCCCCAACTGGGTCCCGGGCATGAAGACCGCCCTCTTTAACTGCTTCCGTCAGCATCTGTATGGTTTTGGCCTTGAGGATGTCCAGTGGGAACTCGGGACTGTACTGGTAACATTCGTTATTGACAGTCACAAAACTAGGGGAGGAAAACTGCATCCGCGGCCTGAGGGAGGTGCTGAGGCCAATCCCCGGGAGGCCGTGCTTTTTGTTCTCATCACGGAAAAGGGTGATGCTCTTTGTCTCCTCCGTCATGGGGACAATGAACTCATTGTTCATCATAAGCCTGGCTGTGGCATAGGAGCTGAGGTGGATGTCAATCAGCAGGTCGTAGTAGCCGGTGCGCAGCAAACCTGGCATGTACTTGTTCTCGATAGCATAGAGGAGCTGAGGTTCGTCCACGTGGCTGCATAGGGCGTGGGCCACCCGGTGGTTCCCAAGAGCACAGACGGCTGAGTAGAGCCGGAGAGTGTGATAGTGAAATTTCAGCAGTTCCTCCTGCTCTGTCAACTCTAAGATGTCAACAGATCTGTAGAAGGGAGAAGGAGAATGGTAGCAAGATTAGAAACAGACAATTAAAAAAAAATCTGAATCAGAAGAAAAATCTCTGTAGACAAGTAAATTTCAAAAAGTTATGGGAGCAGATGCTACAGGTTGAATATCCCTCCTCTGAAATGATTGGGATCAGAAGTGTTTTGGATTTTTGGATTTTTGGAATTTTTTGCCATTGGAATATTTGCATTATACCTTTTGGTTGAGCATTCCAAATCCAAAAATCTGAAATCTGAAATACTCCAATGAGCATTTCCTTTGAGCTGCATGTCAGTGCTCAAAAAGTTTCAGATTTTGGAGCATTTTGGATTTCAGATTTTCAAATTTGGGAAGCCCAACCTGCATCTTCTTCTTTTAATTTTCTATGGCATGTTTAATGGCTGCATAAGTTTTTACTTTTTTTCCTTTAATCACTTCTAGATGTTTTATAAGTTTTCTTCTACGTAGAATTTGATATTCATCTAGAACTTTCTTCATCCTCCATCATATCAAGGCTCTGAGCACCTCTTTCAGATATCTGGGTTTCAACCTGACCCTGGTACTTCCCTCCTTCCAGAATTTGAACATTCTTTGGAAAATATCCTTTTTCCAACTGGCTAATCTGATTCAAGAAACCAGAAAGCTTTGCCTTAGGCTAGGCTGCCCTTGTCTTTACCCTAGGATTAGGCTGTTAGTCCAACCCCTCAGAAGTGGGTGAACAGAGCTCTAATTTATCTGACATAATTTAACCCTTGTATATCCTCCACACACCCAAACATCTCCCGCCACAGCTGCCTGGGTTTCTACCCAGGTATGCGCAGCACACAAAGCAAACACTATTCATGACATTCTTATACTTAGCAAAACAAAAGGGCACCTCAGGTTTCTTCAGGAGTCAGAGTTTACACTGGGCTTTTCATGCAGGTCCTTTTGCTTCTGTCATATATCATTGCCCTTTCAAGGCATGAGACCTTAAACATATGGCTAGACTATGCCTAAAGTCAGAACAGTTCTGGATCCACCTCCTAACTCTTAGAATCCGAAGCTTCTTGCGTTACCAATTAAAAACAAATGATTACTCACCCCCATGTGACACCTAAGCTTCCAGGAAACCACAAAACTGCTGGGCCCGGTTGCTAACACCCAGTTCTTAGAAAGGAATAATTGTGCAAACTCCCTCGGCCCACCCATAAAGTGTAGAGTGCAATGATTCCCAAGTCTTAGCTGGGCTCTTCATTGCCCAAGAAGAGTATGATCCTACCCCTCAGCCTGGCTGATGGTCAAATTATAGATCTGTTCGTTGAGGCAAGACAGAAAATCTGTACTCCAAATTCTTATTGAAAAACTTGTTAGTGTACTGTTTAATTTTTCTCAATGTTAGTTGCTAGAAATAACACATAAGAGCACTACAGTCTACAATGTTGCTGTCTTGCCCAATCCATTCATTTACCACCTGCCAGTATTTGCATCATGACACCACTTTCTTTTCTCTAAAGTATCTCTCCCTATTAGAGCATGAAGTCCTTGAAATTCAAGCAAAGGTCATGTCTGTTTCATTCACCATTTTATACCCAGTGCCAGGAACACAGTAGGCATTAATACACATTTGAGGAATGACGGGATAAATGAAAGAGGTTTGAAGCAGATGCCATCTATAGAGTTCTCTAACTCTCATAACTTTTGCACTTAGATCAAAGCAAACCAAAGCATGTACTTGCACTAAATTAGTTTGTGTTCCCACACCACAACCCCTTGTAAAATTATTCATATTTTAATGAACTATGGCTTGAACTCAGGGATAGCAAAAGAAATAATAACTCATTATTTTATCTAAGGACAATGCCAAATATATCACCTACTATTAATACCTCTCCAGCCTAGGCTAAATTATGTTATTGTCCTCAGATATTCCCCTTCTTCTCTGCAGATGGAGTAATCTTACTTTATTTTGGGCTTGAGCATATAACTTGTTTTAGCCAATACAATGTAAGAGGACATAATAAACTGTAAGTGCATATAACACTGCCACAGCCAGAAAGAAACTCTTAGAGGCCTGGAAATTTCTGTGCATCATTTTACACATCTACCCTTTGCTTTGAAAACTTTATGTCCCAGATCAGGGCTGCCCCATCAGCTTAGGTCTCAGGTGAGAAGGCATGTGGGCCATGCCCCCGTCCATGTCCAGCATGAAGCAGAGATATAGAGAACCAGTGACCTCATGTCACATGAGCAAAATAAATGTTTGTTTGCAAGCCACTGAGATTTTGGGATGGTTTTGTTACTGCAGCAAAAAGCTGGCCAGTACAACTCATCATATGCTTTAACAGTCCCCAGTGGAGAAATTTCTATCATATCTCAATATCATTCAATTATTCATGAAATACCACTGAGTATCTATTATGTACTAAGCACTGTGCATTGATGATGGTGAATTATACAGACATGATTCCTGATCTCAGGGAGCTTACTATTCAGGTGAGGAGAGAAACCACCTCCCCTCCAAAACAGAGAGTCAACTAAATCATAAACTGGGATATATGTTAAGAAGAAACAAAGTATGTACTGACATGCTTCTATCACCATCCCCCAAATTTAAAATATTAATGATTTGACATGTTACTGCGGCCTCAGGTTCTTTTCAATCTCTCATTTGTACTTCCCTTTTGGAATCTGGATTTTGAAAATTACTAGATTTTTCTTTGGTTGCTTGGGACCATGAAACTGATGTGGGCCCTGAGCCTACCAACCACACTGCCAGGTGAGGTATAAAGCACTATGTATGAGTCTTAGCTCCGGCTTTATTTCCTTATTTTTCTCTTCTCTACAACCTGATTGCAATGACATCTTGTATGCATCTGTGTCCCATCTATTTTGGAAAACTGCCTCAAATCTTTTATGACCTTTAGGAAGAGTTTAAATTTTCTATTCACTTACATATAAATTTATCACAGGCAATTAATATAAATTATAAATTACCATGGCATGGATTTACATTGGGTTTCTGATTATGGCATGCCAAAATATTAAATTAGAATGCTAAAATTATCTGCTTAGTAGAGAGAGAACACTTTCCCTCACAAAGAAATTTCTTCCCAAATGCCATTTCTTTTGGTTATTCAGTATTTTTTTTTCAAAAAATACCATCAGATGCTACATTTTGATAAAACATTCTTATAAGTTTGATTGCAGTCGTATTTGAATTTTTATTTGCTGTTGTCATCATAAGTCAAAGAAGAGTGAATGAAGAAACCACACACCATCATGGGGTGTCTTCGACTGCAGTATCATTTTTTTTTTCAGTAACAAAGTGGTTACTTTGAGAAATAGATTGAAACTTGGAGTATGCAGAATAAATGACTCCATTGCCACAAGAAATGAGATATTTTTATGTGCGTATGTATGTATGTATGGTTGCATCTGACAAGTGTTTTCTAGAATCTCGTTTTATTTCTCCAGCACCACCCTGGGCAGCCATCTAATTCCAAGCGTCCCAATCAGAAGTCAAGGAAGCGCAGGGCTGACCTGTTTTCCTCAGGAATATGAAGAGACATGAACTGCAGAGGGTCCAAACACTGCACCTGCCAGCCCTGGCGCTCGCTTATCCGAGAGACATCGACCTTCAGGAACTGGTTGGGCATCCTGCTCCACAGGACGTGCGACAGGAACTGCACGTGGAGGCGCGGGGGGCACTGCGGCACTGGGTTTTTGTGCTCGCTCTTGAATAACCCCGCCGAGAGAGGCATCACATTCTAGGGATTGGGGGAGGCAAAAAAGAATGAATTTAGAACATTCCTTGGGCTTCATAAGGTAACGACTAGAATTCCACACGGGAAAGAGACAGTGGAAGTAGGACACACTCAGAGTCAAGCAAAGTCAACACAAGAAATAACAGAAATTGGGTTGAAAAGCTACTGAAAGTATAAACCAGAAAAAATATTCTATGAGAGAAAATAACTAAAATGTCAGGGCAAGCAAACAGGTTTTAGGATGTCTCTTTCCACATACTCCCTGAAACAGCAAGAATTCCAGTGCCACCAGCCACACCGACATATCCTTCCTATGTCTGTACCTGGCTGGGAAACCTGGCAAGCCCGCAGGGACTCTTGGTGACAGACTTCCTGAATGAGAGGTCACATCCACTCGGCTCTTTCATTATCTGTCCCTGTCACCTCCTTCATCTTTGAATCACTCTGTCTAACCAGCGGTATACCAGATTTAGCCCAACAGATAGTCCTGACTGCTAATCAAGAAAATAGGACTCATTGGGCATTAACTAACACAGTTCATTTCTCCTCCAATATCATCTTCAGCCATCTTTAATTCCCTCCGTCTGGTCTCAGGGAAAGACAGGTTTCTACGTGGCCCAAAGCTTATTCACTCATTTATAATCTTGACACCACCCCTGCCTTCCTGCCTCTTCTGGGCCCATATGGAAGCCATTCTCTCATATGTCTGTATTACCTTAGCCTCTCCTCCTCTACAGCCCTCCTGACTACATTCTCCAGACTGCCTCATCCTCAAACTGCTTCCTGTTCGCCTCTACTAATGGGGAAAAAAAAAAAAAAAAGCCAGGCACTGTTTTAGGCACAGAGAATATGCCGATGAGCAAAACAAACAAAACCTTGCCCTTGTACAGCTTCCATTTTTCCTCACTGAAGACATAAAATAAACAAAATCAACAAGTAAATTAAATGGTACATTTGAGGAGATGTCATGAGACAGGGTGGGGAAGGGAGAGGGCAGAAAAGCAGATCCCGGGAACCAGACTGCAGGGCAGCAATTATGAATGGGGTGCTCAGGTTGGGTGTCGCTGAGAAGGTGACACTGAGAGAAAGACCAAACGAGGAGGAACCGTGAGAATATTCTGGGGAAGAAATTCCGACGCAGAGAAGATGGTTGGTGTACAGATGCTGCAGGAGTCTGCCTGGTGCTTGTAAGGAGGAGCTGGAGGCCAGCGCGGCTGTGGTGCGGGAAAGGAGGGCAAAACAGGAGGAGTGGAGGTCAGAGAGGTCACGGGATGCCAGACCCTTTTAGGGTCTCAAGGACCATGGTAAGATGTCTGATTTTTATTCTCAGAGAAACAGGGTTTCCAGGGTTTTGAGCAGTGGAATAATCCAAACTGACTCTGACAGCCACTGAGATTGTTGTATGATCAACAAACGGGCAAGAATGAATTAAGGAGAACCCTCTAGGAGGCTACTGGAATCACCCAGATGAGAAAGGAAGATGATAGAGATCAGTGTGGTGATTCAGAAGGTGGAGGGAGTGCTGGGATGCGACCGTGAAGGAGAGATGTCAAGGGTAACTCCAAGGTGTTTGGCCTGAGCAACCAGATTTGCTGCCACCTGACGTGGGGAGCACGGCAGATCAAGCAGGTGGAGGGGGGTTGCCGATCCGCAGCCCAGCCTGGACACGTTCCATGTGCCGTATCTAATGGAAATGTCAGTAGACAGCTGACGGGACCAGTCAGGGTTCTGAGAAACTACCACTTTTTGTCAAATTTTATAAAAAGAAAAAAAGGTCATCTGAACTTGCTGCCTCCTTTCTCTCATTTCCAATCTTGAATTTACTGGAACCTGGCTTCTCCCAGCATTTTGCTGAAATTCTTCTGGCAAGGTCGTGAAAGACTTCCTACTTAGCAAAAGCCAGGGATTCCTTTAGTCCAAGTTGTGTGGGCGTGTCTGTGGCATCTGCTATCTGGTGTCAGCCACACCTATTTGGGAAACTTTCTCACGTGGCTTCTGTTAAGATGTCTCCTAGTTCTACATTCCTGACAGTTTTGTCCTCAGCTTCTCCAGTAAGTTCCTCTTTCTTAGTTGATACACCCAGGTTCTTTCCTCAGTCATCTCTTCTCACTCTCTATGCCCACCCTCAGATATTTCACTCACTCTCAAAGATGAATTACAGTTCATTTCTTGATGACTAAAATCTTAATCTCCAACATGGCTCTCTTTTTTGAGCACAACTGTGTAAGTATATATGTGTGTATATATTCATGCATTATGTTTATGTATTATAATATATAAATTTATTGAGCAGATACTATATATAAGGCATTGTTCAAGATTTTTAATTATATTAACTCCACAAAACAGATACTGTGAACCCATTTTACAAATGCAGAAACTGAGCTCATATGATTTAAGGAACACATCCAAGGTCACTGAGCCAGCCAGGTAAAACCATCTACTATGTGCACCCTGATGTGTACCTGGAAACTCAACTTTACAATTGCAAAATTAAATTCAATCTCTTTTCCAGAATTTCACCAAACTTTTCTACTTTTTGCATTAGCATTCCAAAGTTGCCAACTTCTTAGCATGGCACACAAGGCCTTTTTCAACTTGGATTTGGTCTACCTTTTATCCATATTAATCTCCACCCACTGTCCAGAAAGCAACCTTTGTTAAGTAAAATGAATTACTTAACCTGCAGCACTTTCATGCTTACGTATTTTTTTCTTTTTCTCATCTTCTGCCTAGACTCCCCTCTCCTAAAAATATACCCCCAAGAGTTCCTATTTAACAGTTTGCAATCAAACTAAATGTCTTCTCTTCTTTTAGCTTTACCTGATCCGACCCATTCAACTTAGGTTCTTTCATTAATGTTCCCAGAGAACTCTATACACGCCACTATTATAGATGGTGGTTTCAGGTATTTAAGTCCATTCACTAACTCCCTATGAGTTCAAAGATTACTACATTGTGTATAATTTGGCATTTTTTTGTTCTGTATAGGCCTAGTTTTATTGAATAACATATGTAAGATGACCAAAGAGAAACTCTTTCTGATTAATTATGTTACCCTAGTGACATGAAAGAGATTTTCAAACATGGCTACCTTTTCTTTAAAGAATTAATTCACATCAGTACTAAGAAAACACTGAATCCATTTCAGAATAAGTAAATGCTATGCCCTGATAGAAAAATAATATAAATATAACACTAGGAATGATTTTTGTTACCTTTATTCTTCCCAGCTCAAACTGGAAAACATTGGGACTTGTAGCTTGTGCAAAAACTGCAGGAAATAATTTGGTACTTGGCTCCACCTTAAATAAACAAGTGAATGTAATAATATTAGTAAAGAAAAAGACAAAAAAGAAATATTTTCTTTATAACTAACTAGCATTTTATAGAAGGAGACTGGGGATTTTCCTTTCTAGCATACGGCCATCTTCTTTCAATAATTAATTATTAATTCATTATTATGTGAATATTTTAGGGCTTATAATACTGTCTTTATTTAACAGAAGTCAACATATATAACTAACTTATTTTTGTTTCCATTTTCTTTTAATTTCGAATTTACTATTTTTTAGTTGACACATAATAATTGTACATATTTATGGTATAAAATATCGTATGTTTTGATACACAAATACACTGTGTAATAATCAAATCTGGATAATCAGTATATCTAGGACTTCAAATATTTATATTTCTTTATGGTGGGGACATAAAAAATATCCTTTTTTTCTAGGTATTTTGAGATATACAATACCTTATTGTTGACTATATTCACCCAACTGTACAATGGGACACCAGAACTTATCCTTCTTTTCTAAATGTAACTTTGTGTACACTGACCATCCTCTCCCGACCCTTCTATTCCCCCCACCCAGCCTAGTCCCTGGTAACCATGGTTCCAATCCTACTTGTATGAGATCAACTTTTTTAGATTCCACATAAGTGAGAAAATATGGTATTTGTCTTTCTGTGTCTGGCTTATTTCACTTACTATAATGTCCTTCAGGTTCGTCCATGTTGTCACAAATGACAGGAATTTATTCTTCTTTATGGCTGAACAGTATTTCATTGTGTATATCACATTTTCTTTATCCTTTCATCCATTATTAGACACTTAAGTTGATTCTATCTTGGTCATTGTGAATAGTGCTGCAATAAACATGGAGTGCAGATATCTCTTCGAAATCCTGATTTCATTTCCTTTGGATGAATACTCAGCAGTCAGATTGCTAGGTAATGTGATAATTCTCTTTTTCATTTTTTGAGGAACCTCTATACTGATATCCATTAACGGCTATATTAATGGATACAGCCAATAATGTTTAAGGCTTCCCTTTTATCCACATCCTCACCAACTCTTACCTTTTTTCTTTTTGATAGCAGCCATTCTAACTGAAATGACAACTCATTATGGTTTTGATTTGTACTTTGCTGATGATTAGTGATATTGAGCATTTTTTCATATACCTGTTGCCCATTTGTATGTCTTCTTTTGAGAAATGCTTATTAAGGTCTTTTAACCATTTTTTTTTTTTTTGCTATTGAGATGTGTTCCTGTGTTCCTTATATAGTCTGGATATTAACCCCTTGCCAGATGTATAGTTTGAAAACATTTTATTTCTCCGTAGGTTGTCTCTTCACTCTGTTGATTGTTTCCTTTGCTGTGTAGATTTTTAGTTTGATGGAATTCCACTTGTCTATTTCTGCTCTATTTCTGCCTATGCTTTTGAGGTCTTATTCAAAATCCTTGCCCAGTCCAATGTCACGAAATGTTTCCCATATGTTTTCTTCTAGCAGTTTCATAGTGACAGGTCTTGCATTTAAGTCTTTCATCCATTTTGAGTTGATTTTTGTACATGGGGAAAAATACAGGTCCATCATCATTCTTCTGCATGTGGATAACTAATTTTCCCAGCACCATTTACTGAAGAGACTGCCCTTTCCTGAATGAGTGATCTTGGCACCTTGGTTGAAAATCATTTGGCTATACATGTGTGTTTGTTTCTGGGCTCTCTACTCTGTTCCACTGGTCTATGTGTCTGTTTTCATGCCAGAATACCACGCTGATTTGGTTACTATCACTTTGTAGTATATTTTGAAGTCAGGTAATATGATGCCTCCATCTTGATTTTTCTTTCTGTTGTTGTTTTGTTTTTTTTTCTCTTTGCTCAGGATTGCTTTTTGGCTATACAGGGTCTTTGGTCGTTCCATATAAATTTTAGGATTATTTTTTTCAATTTCCATGAATAATTTCATTGGTATTTTGATAGGAATTACATTGAATATGTAGACCACTTATAAGAACACTTAAAATGCATGGGCATTTTAACAATATTAATTCTTGCAGTCCATGAACAGGGAACATCTTTCTACTTGTGTTCTCTTTAATTTCTTTCATCAGTGTTTTACAGTTTTCAATGTAGAGATCTTTTGCCCACTGGATTAAATTTATTCCTAGATATCTTATTTTTTTGTATCTATTGCAAATGAGATTGTTTTCTTGATTTCTTTTTCAGAGAGTTCACTACTAGTGTATAGAAATGCTACTGATTTTTGCATGTTGATTTTGTACCCTTCAAATTTACTCGATTCATTTGTTAGTTCTAACAGGTTTTCATTGGACTTTTTAAGGCTTTCTATATATAAGATCATGTCATATCCAAATAGAGACAATTTGACTTCTTCTTTTAGCCACTTGAATGCCTTTTCTTTCTTTCTCTTGACTCATTGCTCTGGCTAGAGCTTCTATGCTGAATAGAAATAGTTAAAGTGGACATCTTTTGTCTTGTTTTCAGTTGAAAAGCTTTAAGCTTTTCCCCATTTAGTATGATGTTAGATATTGGTTTGTCATTTGTAGTTTTACTGTATTGAGATATGTACTTTCTATACCTAATTTGCTGAGACCTTTTATCATGAAGGGATGTTGAATTTTGTCAAATGATTTTCTGCATCAATTCAAATGATCAGATGGTTTTTGTCCTTCTTTCTGTTAATGTGATATATCACATGTATTGGTTTGGAGATGTTAAACCATCCCGACATCCCTGGGATGAATCCCAGTTGACCATAATAAATGATCTTTTTAATGTGATGTTGAATTTGGTTTGCTAATATTTTATTGAGGATTTTTACATCTATGTTCATCAGAGACACTGGCTTGTAATTTTCTTTTTGTGTTTTGTCCTTGTTTGGTTTTGGTATTACCCAACCTTGTTTGGTTGGGTAATGTTAGCCTCATAGAATGGCTTTGGAAATATTCCCTTTTCAGTTTTCTGGAATAGTTTGAGAATTGGTATTAGCTCTTCTTTAAATATTTAGTAGAATTCAGCAGTGAGGTCATTGGGTGCTGGTCTTTTCTTTGATGGAGACTTTCTTTTATTACTGATTCAATTTTCTTACTTACTATTGGTTTGTTTAGATTTTCTATTTCTTCATAAGCAAATCTTGATAGGTTGTATATGCCCAGAAATTTGTTAATTTTTCCCCCTAGGTTATCTAATTTGTTGGCATATAATTGTTCATGATCCTTTGTATTTCTGTGATATCTACTGTAATGTCTCTTTTTTCATCTCTGATTTTATTTACTTGAGTCATCTCTTTTTTGCTTAGTCTAGATAAAGGTTTGTTGATTTTATCTTTTCAAAAAACCAACTCTTTATTTCATTGATCTTTTGTATCCTTCTATTAATTTTCTGCTTACCATATTCTTGTATTTCTAGTTCTTTGAGAATGTTGGGTTGCGTATTTGAGATATTTCTACTTCTTTTTTTTTCTGTTTTTTTTAAATTTTTTTCTTTATTGAAGTATATTTTACATATCATGCCTTTACTCCATTTTGAGTGTACAATTAAATGATTTTCAGTGAATTTACCGAGGTGTGCAGTTAATCACATAAATCAGTTTTAGAAGAATTCCTTTCCCCTATTGAGACCACGAATTCCACTCCCAAACTACTTTTCAAGCATGTCCCACCCCTCCACAGTGCCCACCATGTCGCTCAGATGTGGGTTTACCCCCCACTCCCCAATTCCCTAGTGATCACTCCCACCATTTGAGCACCATAGCGTTAATCAGTCAATATCAGTTTGATGGTGAGTACAAGTGGGGCCCATTCTTCGGGTCTTGTGTCACCTCACTTCGAATTGAAAATCTCCAAATGCTTCCTATCCCTCTAGGATTCCTCTTCTCTCCAGCCTGGTGTGAGGTGCCACCCAGTCTCCCCATCACTTCCCTTCCTGCCACCTCTGAAGAAAAGGGCACAGACCTTCTCCACTTGAAGAGTTCTACAAACCACTCAGGAAGACAACAAGAGCAAACACAGAGACTCAGTCAGGTTCTGTGTCATTCTGGGTCTTTCCTTTCTGACTCTCTTGTTAATGACACTGGGATGTCCCGAGGTCCCTGCTCCTCTGTCACTGGAGGTCACGAAATCGGCTCTCCTTTCAAAGCTCTCTCTTTCTCAACCCTGCGTCTACACTAGAATCTCTCTGGGGATTTTAAAAGCTGCTGATGCCTGTGCCATAAGACTCTGGCTCACTTGGTCTGACACGAGTCTGGCAAGGATCACTTGTTGAACGTTTCTCAGGTGGTCCTACTGTGTGCCCACTACTCTGGGTCACACGGACCCTGCCTCTTACTTAGAAGGATCCTTTTCCAAGTCCCTCCAATGCAGTGGTTCTCAACTGGTGGAGCGTTTGCTTTCCCCAAGGGACATTTGCAGATGTCCGGGGGATGTTTTTGACGGTACGATCAGTAGCAGGGGCAGAGGGCGCTGCTGGCATTTGGTGGGTAGAGGCCGTGGGTGTTGCTAAAGAGCTACGATGCACAGGAAAGCCCCACAGGAAAGAACCTTTAGGGCCAGATTGTCAATGGAGCTGAACTTGAGACACCTAAGCCATGAGGAGCTCTCCTGTGCCCTGTGGAATTATTGGCGCGAAATGCGAATAGTGCCACTGCCGAGAAATCCCGCTCCCGTGGAACTGGAGACACACGCTGGCACGTTCAGACACCCTCGTGTCTCCGAGGGGGGTCCCAGGGCTGTGAGTGGCCCTGTTCAGAGGGTCCCATTCTTTGTGAAGCTCCTTCTTTCCTGGGCAGCCTGAACTGTCGTTACTGTCTGGAAACGAGGCAGGGAAGGAGGTTTTGCCATGTCTGTATGGGCTTCACGCTTGAAAAGCTGGGGACAAACCTTTGTCTTCAGAGAAGGGAAACACACTCTGTATCCCATCGCACGGTCCATGCTCAGAGCGCTCACGCCTCTTTAATTATATAAAGTTCTTGAGGACAGCATGACAAGGAACAAGAACCCTGAAATTGAGGGTAAAATATAAACAAATGTTTTGGCTGATGTGCCACACATTTTTTAATCACGAAGTGTGTTTTCAGAGTGTACTGAGCCCTGCCTAGAATGGCTCACATTAAAGATCAAAGGCAGTGCCGTGACGAGACAGAGCAGAGCTCTGCGCCAGTTCAGCAACCCCCCCTCCCTGGGACAGCCATGTGGTCATCCGCTTGCCTAAGAAGAGCTCGTCTGAAGCACCAGTTAAGACAGCAAGCATTGATTAAAGGAAGTTTTTTTTTTTTTTTTTTTTGGTCTGTCTGTTTTCTTTTTTTATTAGGGGAACTTTAGAGCGTGATTAGATAGTAACACATTTTTAAAAAAGAAAGAACATGATCGAGAGCCAGCTTGCAAAGACATAAGTTTGATGCCTGGACAGTGGAAAATACTGAGAGATTCCAACTGGAGGCAGGAGGAGGAAAGCCGGCCGAGGGAGACAGAGGCCCTCTCCAGCGCATGGGGGCCTGGCCACGCAGCTTGCGGGTGCAAAGGAGCCTCTGAGGGTCCCAGAGCCAAGCCAGCGCTGCGCACGGAGACCCGGCCATCCTACCTCACAGGCAGAGTCCCCAGAGGAAATAAGCTCTTGAGAGCGGAGGCTGCAGTCGTCATGTCCCCAGTGAAAAAAACGGACAGAAAAACTGTGCTGGCAGCTGCACAGAGGACAGATTACACTTGGGATGGGTAAACAAAGACACGCTTACAGGGAGGGGAGGCTGAGGCAAGAGGCTGGGGGTGGGGTAGGGTGTGGAGGAGGCCGGAGGAGGACAGGACAAGGCTACCCAACAGTCACAAGGACAGGGAGGCCTGGGAATCACCATATGCACCCCGGGACCTGTTCTCACAGGCAGACAAGCAGCAGAGACACAGCCAACCAGTGATCGGAGCTGGGAGGAAACTTAAAATGGAAAACGTGATGGCCTCCTCGGGGAGTCACAGAGGGTGATGTTTGAGTGTGGACCGAAGGACAGAAGCGACACCGAGGCAGAGGGACAGCTGGGGAAAGGCCCGCAGGGCCCCGCGGGCTCCTCTGTTGCGAAGCAGGACCAGCACGGCTAGGTCTCTGAACAGTGCATGATGCGACAGGGTTGGGTCTCCTCCACCATCTGGCCCGGTCTGTCGCAGTCGAGACAAGGCCCAGGGATCTGCGGCCAGTCAGCCGCCCAGCTTCGGCCGACTGAGAGAGAGGGGGCTGTTCACTGCTCGTTCAGGACGCTCCTATTCACGCAGATGGAGCCGCCACTGGTTTTCTGGCAGTTCCACTATGTTGTTTATTCATGTGGAGCCAACCCGGTGACAGATTGGACACAGGGGCTGACAGACCGAGAAAAGTCAGGGTGTTTCAAGGGCTCGGGCCAAGAAAACTGTAAGTCAGACATGTAACCAAACCCCGGGATAACTGTTTTGGTTTCGACTCACTCCGCTGGATTGTGAAAGTGCTGTGTTTACCTTTGCATCTCAAGTGCCTACGACAGTCTCCAGCTCACAGTGAGCACTCAATAAATATTAGTTAAGTGACTAGACGACCGACTGGGGTCTGTCCCTGCCAGCCTCATCCTTCCCATTTCCCCCGGGGGGGGGCGCCTGGCTGGGGCCTCGGCAGGGTAGAAGCGGCCGGGGTTGAGTCTCGGTGCGGGGTGTCCAGAGCTGCGTGGACAGCAGGGGCCGTCTCCCGCTTTTTCTCAGTTTTCTCGTCTGGGAAGCAGAGTTATCAAATTCACCTGTAATCAAAGACTCCTGAATGACTTTATCAAGATCAACACTCAATTCTCAAAGTGTATTGTATCTAGTTGTCCACGTGTGACCCTTCCTACAATTTTGTCTTCCTGAGTGCACAGTCTGCCTGCAACCCCCACTTGAGCTTCCTTTTCATCGTCAAAGGCAAATTTCTGCCTTGACCCAGGAGATGCTGTTTGGAACCTCTACGTAAACTCCTCCATCAATGGGGGACTCACAGCTCAACTGGAAAAATCTCTCCTTACTTTGAACCAAAATTGCCTCCCCTGCCCTATTGCGCAATGCAATACCCTGAAAATAATCCACAATCCTCACTCCACGGGGATTCTTTAATTATAAGAAGGCATCTCTCATGCCCCTAGTACCATTCCCAGCCCAGCTCCAACAGGCGGTCCTCATGTGAGATCCCTGGACCCTCACAACTCTGGTCAAGGTTCTCTGAAGGCAAGTTACTGGCTCTTTGATATCCACTTGTCCTTCTAAAAGCTAAACCGACTTCTTGTCCCATGAAGGGGCTGCCATTTATAGCCAAGGGCGCTGTGGTGCGGCCTGAGCTTATGCAAGATCACGTTCTCCCTCAGCAGTCATTTCAGTAGCATTGGCTCTTTGCTGCCTGGGCCTAAATCAGTGATCCAAGGAATGCCAATGCCAGGATGAAGAACTACTGGCCTGTCACAGAGGAAGAGCTTTCATGCTACACAAACCCACATGGGCTGAAAGTCTTGGCTCTTGAGGCTCCCTCCTTGGGACAGATGGAAACACTGATGGGAGAAGGAGCATTTCAGTCCCCTTCACACAGATATGTATCTGACCGTGCTCTGGCCCCGTGATGGGATGGCTCTCCTTACACAGCTCTTGGGGCACTGTTTTTCCTCCTGTAACCTCCAAGTGGACACCTTCCTTTTCTTCCATGAACAACTAAATAAAATGGGTGCAAAACCAACACAAGAGAAACAGAAAACTTACAGAGACCAATATTCAGTAATGAACTAAACCAGTGTGATAATAAAGAATCTCCCTGTACCCACCTCCCTCCTCCAAAACACCAGACCTAGATAGTTTCATGGGCAAGTTCTACCAAACATCCAAGGAACAGGTAACCCCCACTTTACAAGCTGTTTCTGAGTATAGAAAAAGAAGGAAAGCTGCTCATCTCATTTAATGACATTAGTATATCCTTTACTTCAAAGCCGGGCCGGGCGCGGTGGCTCACGCCTGTAATCCTAGCACTCTGGGAGGCCGAGGCGGGTGGATTGCTCAAGGTCAGGAGTTCGAAACCTTTACTTCAAAGCCGGATAAGAACACTGAAAGCAGAGAAACTAATAGTCCAATGCTCCCTACTTTGAAATGCCACAATCTTGAATAAAATATGCTAATAGAATCCATTAGCTAATATTTCATGTGTATTAAAATGATGATGCATTATAATCAAGTGATTTTTTAAAAATTTCAAAATATTAAGCGGGTACAAATGTTTTTGTTACATGGATACTTTTTAAAATGCTTAAGTTGGGGCTTTTAGTGTGCCCATCACCTGAATAGTGCTCATTGTACCTGATAGGTAAGTGTTGACCCCTCCTCCTTCCCCTTCTTGATTTCCAATGACCTTTACCTCTTTTTGCGCCTGTGTCTGTTCATCAATTAGCTCTTAATTATTAGTACACACGGTGTTTGTTTTTCCATTCCTGAGTTACTTCACTTAGGATAATGGTCTCCAGTTCCACCAAAGTTGCTCAAAAGACATTATTTCATTCCTTTTTATGGCTGAGTAGTACTCCATGGTATATACCGTATTTTCTTAATTCACTCATGAATTGATGGGCACTTAGGTTGATTCCACATTTTTGCAATTGTGAATTGTGCTACAATAGACATTTCAGTGAGGGTGTCTTTTGAGAAAATGACCCATTTTCCTAAATAAGCAGACCCAATAGTGGGATTGCTGGGTCAAACAGTAAGTCTGCATTTATTTCTTACCTATCAGGAATCCCATACTGTTTTCCATAGCAGTTGTACTAATTTGCAGTCCCCCCAACAGTGTATGTGTTCCTTTCTCTCTGCGTACACACCAGCATCTATTGTGTTTTTTTGACTTTTTAATAATGGCCATTCTGACAGGGGTAAAGTGGTATTTCATTGTGGCTTTAATTTTCATTCCCCTGATGATTAGTGATGTTGAGTATTTCTTCATGTGTTTATTGGCCATTTGTCTATCTTCTTTTAAAACCTTCTGTTCATGTCTTCTGCCCACTTTTTGATGGTTTTTTTTTTTCTTGCTGTTTTGTTTGAGTTCTTTGTAGATTCTGGATATTGGCCCTTTATTGGCTGTATAGCTTGCAAACATATTCTCCTCTTCTATAGGCTATTTATTCTATTGATTATTTCTTTTGCTGTGTAGAAGCTTTTTAATTTAATTAAGTCCCACTTATTTATTTTTGTTGTTGCTGTATTTGCCTTTGGGGTCTTATTCATAAATTTTTTGCCTAGGCCAACATCTAGAAGAGTTTTTCCTGTGTTTTTTACTAGAATTTTTATAGTTTCATGCCTTACATTTAAGTCTTTTATCTATCTTGAATTAACTTTTGTATCTGGCAAGAAATAGGGGTCCTGTTTCATTCTTCTGCATGTGGCTATCCAGTTTTCCCCATACCATTTATTGAATAGGATTTCCTTTCCCCAGTGTATATTGTTGTCTGCTTTGTTAGAGATCAGTTGGTTGTATGTAGATGGTTTCATACCTGGGTTCTCTATTCTGTTCCATTGGTCTATGTCACTACTTTTACACCAGTACCATGCTGTTTTGGTTACTACAGCCTTGTAGTATAATTTGAAGTCTGATAATTTAATCCCTCCAGATTTGTTCTTTTTGCTTAAGATTGCTTTGGCTATTTGGGCTCTTTTTTGGTTCCAAATGAAGCATAGTATTATTTTTTATAGATCTGGGAAATATGATGTTAATATTTTGATGGGAATTGTGTTTAATCTGTAAATCACTTTGGGCAGTATGGACATTTTAACAATGTTGATTTTACCAATCCATGAGCGTGAGATGTTTTTCTATTTGTTTGTGTCATCTGTGATTTCTTTCATCAGTGTTTTGCAGTTCTCCTTGTAGCGATTTTTGACTTCTTTGGTTAAATATATTCCTAGGTATTTTTTCTTTGCAGCTATTGTGAATGATATTGAATCTTTGATTTGACTCTTAGCTTGACTGTTATTAATATACAGAAATGCTACTGATTTGTGTACATTGATTTTGTAACCTGAGATTTTGCTGAATTCGATCAATTCTAGGGTTCTTTTGGTAGAGTTTTTAGGATATTCTACATACAAGATAATATTATCAGAGAAAAGGGATAGTTTGATCTCCTCTTTCCCAATTTGGATACTCTTTATTTCATTCTCTTGCTGGATTTCTCTGGCTAGGACTTCCAGCACTATGTTGAATAGAAGTGGGGACAGTGGGCACCCTTGTCTTGTTCCAGCTCTTAGGAAGAATGCTTTCAACTTTTCCTCATTCAGTATGATATTGGCTGTGGTCTGTCATATGTGGCTGTTATAATTTTGAGGTATGTTCCTTCTATGGCTAATTTGTTGAGGGTTTTTATCATGAAAGAGTGCTTGATTTTATTGAATGCTTTTTCTGCATCTATTGAGATAATCATATGGTCGTTATTTTTGCTTCTGTTTATGTGGTGAATCACATTTATTGATTTGCATATGTTGAACCATCCTTTCACTTCTAGGTTGAAACCCACTTGATCATGGTGAATTATCTTTTTCATGTGCAGTTGAATTCGGTTTGCTAGTATTTTGTTGAGTGTTTTTGCCTCTATATTCATAAATGGATATTAGTCTCTAGTTTTCTTTTTTTGTTGTGTCTTTTCCTGGCTTTGGTATCAAGGTGTTACTGGCTTCATAGAATGAATTATGGAGGATTCTCTCCTTCTTAATGTTATGGAATAATTTCTATATGATAGGTACCAGTTCTTTGTAGGTGGTAGAATTCAGCTGTGAATCCATCTGGTCCAGGGCTTTTTTTTAAATGAGAGATTTTTTATTACTGCTTCAATCTCACTGCTTATTATTGGTCTGGTCAGGATTTCTATTTCTTCCTGATTGAGGTCATGTGTTTCCAGGAATTTATCCATTTCCTCTACATTTTTCAGTTTGTGAGTATAGAGGTTTTCATAGGATTCACGGATGATATTTTGTATTTCTGTGGTATCATTTGTAATGTCTCCTTTTTCATTTCTGATTGAGCTTATTTGGTCTTTTCTATTTCTGGTTAATCTGCCTACTGGTCTATCAATTTTGTTTATCTTTTCAAAGAACCAATTTTTTGTTTTGTTACTCCTTTGTAATTTTTTTTGGTTTGCATTTTGTTTAGTTCTGCTCTGAGCTTTGTTATTTCTTTTCTTCTGCTACGTTTGGGTTTGCTTCGCTCTTTCTTTTTGGGTTCCTTGAGATATGACAATAGGTTGTTAACTGGTGATCTTTCTGTGTTTTTAAGGTAGACATTTAAGGCTATGAACTTTCCCCTTAGGACTGCCTTTTCTGTATCCCATAGATTTTGATAGCTTGTGTCCTCTTTGTGTCATTCAGTTTGAGGAATCTTTTGATTTTCATCTTAATTTTATCATTGACCCAAGAATCATTCAGAAGCAGGTTTTTTAATTCTATGACTTTGTGTAGATTTGAGTGTTTCTCTTGGAATTGATTTCTAATTTTATTCCACTTGGTCTGAGAAGATACATGGTATGATTTTGGTTTTTTTGAATTTGCTGAGACATGTTTTGTGGCCTAAGATATGATCGATCTTAGAGAATGTCCCGGGGTCTGATGAGAAGAATGTATATTGAGTAGTTTTTGAGTAGAATGTTCTGTAAATGTCTGTTAGGCCCATTTATTCTAGAGTCCTGTTTAAGTCCAGTGTTTCTTTATTGATTTTCTGCTTGGATGATCTGTCCAGCTCTCTCAGTGGATATGGAAGTCCCTGGAAATTACAATGCTACTGTTTATTTCTTTGCTTAGATCTAGTAGAAATTTGTTTGATGAATCTGGGAGCTCTTGAGTTAGGTGCATATATATTTAGGATTGTTGTATCTTCTTGTTGAATTGCTCCCTTTACTATTATACAATGACCATCTTTGTCTTTTTCTTTTTTACCACTGTTGATTTAAAGTCTATTTTATCTGATATGAGAATGGCTACACCCATACACTTTTGGTTTCTGTTTTCATGGATTTTTTTTTCCTATTTCTTTACCTTGAGTCTGTGTGACTCTATACTCACAAACTGAAAAATGTAGAGGAAATGGATAAATTCCTAGAAACACATGACCTCAATCAGGAAGAAATAGAAATCCTGACCAGACCAATAATAAGCAGTGAGATTGAAGCAGTAATAAAAAATCTCTCATTTAAAAAAAAAGCCCTGGACCAGATGGATTCACAGCTGAATTCTACCACCTACAAAGAACTTGCAAGTTAGATGTGTTTCTTGGAGACAGAATATACTTGGGGGTGTGTTTTTTCATCTATTCAGCTAGTCTATGCCTTTTAAGTGGGGCATTAGGCTGCTCACATTCAGTGTTAGTATTGATATGTGGGATACAGTTCTGTTCATCATGTTGGATGACACCTTGTTGTTTTGTTTTCCCTCTTGTGCTATCATTTCATAAAAGCTGTGACATTTAACTTTTGAGTGTTTTTTACACTGGTGGGTGTCTATTGCGATGTTCCATGTATAATACAGTTCTGAGTATTTCCTGTAGGGCAGACCTACTAGTAACAAATTCCCTTAGTGTTTGTTTGTCTGGAAAAGTCTTTATTTCTCCCTCATTTATGAAACTTAGTTTTGCAGGATATGAAATTCTTGGCTGATATTTGTTCTGTTTAAGAAGACTAAAAATGGGGCCCCAAATCCTTTTGGCTTGTAAGGTCTATGCCAAGAAGTCTGCTGTTAGCCTGATGGGTTTTCCTTTGCAGGTTAGTTGTTGCTTTCCTCTTGCTGCTTGTAGAATTTTCTCCTTCATTTTGACCTTGGCCAAGTTGAAGAGTATGTGTCTTGAAGATGCTATGAATCTTCCCAGGATTTGATAACCATTTTGTATCTGGCTATCTGGATCTCTGGCAATACCAGGAAAGTTTTCCTCAGTAATTCTCTGGAATAAGTTCTCTATGTTTTTTGCTTTTACTTCTCTCTGGGAGACACCTACAATTCATATATTTATTCACATAGTCCCTTATTTCTCTGATCATGTGTTCATTCTTCTTTATTCTTTTTTATGCATGTTTGATTTACTGGTTTAGTTCAAGAGCTTTGTCTTCAAGCTCTGAGATTCTTTCTTTTTCTTGGCTTAGCCTGTTGTTGAAGCTTTCTGCTGTATTTTGAAATTCTGTAAATTATTCTTTCATTTCTTTAAGTTCTATTATATCCTTTCTTATGTTGTCTAGATCTTTAGTGACTTTTTCATTGATTTCCTAAAATATGTTTTTTGGCTTCTTTTTGTTGGTTTTCAACTTTCTCTTCAATTTAATTCATACTATTTGTCATCCATATTCTGAATTCCATTTCTAGAGTTCCAGCTCAACAATTTTCTTTTTGTTAGGCTCCATTGCTGTAGATCCACTGTGATCCCTCAGGAGTGTCAAACTGGTTTGTTTTTGCATGTTGCCAGAATCATTTTGCTGGTTTCTTCTCATCTGAGTTCTCTTCTCTCAGCTCAGGGCTGATACGGTTGCAGTGCACTTGATCTACTTTGCTGGTAACTCTCCTACTTAGTGAGAAGAAGGAGGGGTTCCCTAGATGGCACTTTTGTGTCCTGCTCTGGGAGACTGAACCAGCAGGGGAAGGGCAGGCACAATGAGAGCCTATAATGCAGCTGTTCTGCTTTGTACCATTCCCCTGTGATTGTCACAGTTCAAGCCAGTGCTGGATTATCTTTATGCAGACTGGTGGGTTGTTCCCCAGGCTGATGCTGGAAGCATGGGTTGGGGACTGGGCAAGACTCTCTCCATGGAAGCTGATGTTGTGGGGGACTGCTCTGCCTGGGTCTCCCCATGGCGGTGACAGTGGCAGCTGGATGAAGCTATCTAGGCAGTTGTCATGGGTCCAGGCTATGAGCGTTTGCTCCAACTGGGTCCAAGTGCGATGGTAGCTCAAGAGTGGTGGGTCCCTGGGATAGCATTGGACATTGTGGAGGGGGGGAGTTCTTGCCAGGTGGCCAAAGGGAGCAGGGCTGTGGGGCTTCAAGGATAGTGGGGAGCCTCAGAGCCAGGTCCTGGGGCCTGGTGGTAGCACTGGAGCCTTGGAGGCAGAGCCCTGGCCCCAGGGTTAGTGGAAGCCTTATAGCCAGGGCCACAGCCTGGAGGCAGGGCAGGAGCTGCATGGGTGGGCCCGCAGGGTCAGACGGCAGCACAGAAACTGTGGATGTGGAGCTGTGCAGGGCTGGGCAGCACTGTGTGGATTGTGGGGTGGGGCTGCAGGGTGGGGCTACCAGGTGGCCAAGGCTCTCCCCTTGCCCAGGTCTAGCAGAGGCAGTTGCTTTAAGTATTCTCAGATGGTGTCTGTGGCACCTCTTCTGCTCAAATCCCCTGTTGGGGGCAGGGGTGCTTACCTCCCAGTCACAGGGCATGGCATGGGAGAGCATTGGCCCTGCTGGCTCTTTGCACAGACCAGCAGGATGACGTGGAGGCAGCTGCAGCAAAGCTGAGCCCCCACACAGACCTGGTGTTCTGGACCTGAGAGCTCAGAATGGTGTCAGTTGCAGTAACCTGGGAATGGAAGCCACCAGGTTCTGCTATGCCTGCTCTCTAGTGCAATGTCGCTGCACAGACCCCAAGCAGCTCCCTGATCAGCCCAGAGGTCTGTGGTGGCAGTGGGGGTCCCCCTCCCAGCTCTGGCTGCAGTGCTCACATAGGGAGCGTGGAGCCCCAGGCTCTCTCCGCCTGTCCTTCCCCGTGTGTGGATGCCTCCCTGGCTGCCTTCCAACTTGCATAATGGATCGTCTTGTCAACTTCTCCTTCACTATGAATGTTCCTGTTGCTTCTCTAGTCATTCACAATGCTCTTTCCAGGAAGGCCCGTCTGTAGGTGGGCACCCACTTGCAACTTCCATCCTCTCCTTGAGGGTGGCGCGCACGGGCTGCTTCCAGTCCGCCATTTCGCCTCTCTTCCTCAAGTGAATTTTATCCCAGAATGTAAGGATGGAACAAAACCTGGTAAAATCTATAAATGTAATTCACTCGATCGTTGGTACTATATTAGAAAAATCATATAGGAATCTCAAAAGATGCAATTTAAATAAAGGATTTGTTTAAGTCCAATTCATATTTAATATAAAAATTTGTAGAAAAGCTTAGAAGAGTGCCTCCTGAATCTCGAAATGCTTATCTGCCCAAATCCATGTTTTCAAAGGAGAAAACGTGATACACATAAACATTTCCTCTAGGGTCTGGAGAAGACAAAGATGTCCACAATCAGCACATTGTTCAACAACATATAGAAATCCTGGCCAGTGCTATTACACACAGAAGGGAAATAAGAAATATAAGGACTGGAAAAGATAAGACAAGGTTGCCATGGTTTGCAGATGATATTTATCTACATAGAAAACCCAATAAAGTCCAAAAACTAAGAATTAGAGAGTACCAAGAGGTTGCAAGAGACAAGATACTATATCAAGGTCTATAGTTCTTCTCTATAACCAACAATAACCAACTACAAAGAGAATACAAAGTAACATACTCTTCACAATAGCATAAACGCTATGAATTATTTAGTAATTAAGCTCACAAACACTATATAAGATCTTCATAGAAAAATGTACAAAATCCTCTTACAGGAGTTAAAAAAAGATCTAAGAAAGTGGAGAGATGTGCCACAATTATGAATGTGGCAAAATCACATTAGACTTACCCATTTCCAATCCTACAGAGTCCTCTAGACCTCCTCCAGAAAGCCCTTCCTGACTCTCCAAGCAGGGCTTAGGGATGGCTGGCCTGTGCTACCCAGCTCTTGTGCCTCTCTCTACCTCAGCATGCTATCACCTTCAGTCTCCATCTCTTCTGCCCTGCAATGCGAGCTCCCTGCAGGCAGAGAATGGACTTTTCCTCATTCTGCATGCCAGCATTTTGCACAGTGCATGGAATATAGCTACTGCTCACTTAGTGCTTATTGCATGCATGAATAAAAGAGACACAGATCCTTGTTTGTATGCTCCCACTTATTTGCTATCCATCAGGATAAACACAGGGACCATTTTCATCTAAAAGTAATGGATATGATAATGAAAATAAATAAGAGGAAGTTAAAAGATGATCTATGAATCTTAGAGGTTTTTCATAGTCTCTATCCCTGGTCCCTTGTTCCTAACTCTGTCCTTTTCTCTTGTTCTTCTCGTTTATTTGAGAATGGAGTTTTTCAAACTTCTCTTCACCTTCTTTCTTATTTCTAGATGATACTCCTCATTTCTTCTAAGAAGATCTGTCTTTCCAAGATTTAACCTATTGAAGACCCCCAACATATTCAACAGGTGATCTCACCTCCAAGGACCCTGCATAATAGACTGATTTATCAAAGATCTTCACTGGCCTAGAAAAGATGAATCCTACAGGCTATTAAAATACAAGCATGGCTGGATCCAACCCCAGCCACAAGGTTTCAGATTTTTTGGGAGGTGAAGTTCATGTATGCAAGTGTGCCCAATATTTGTCAAGATCAGCAGCAATATAATACATTGTTCCCTAGGTGATCCTAGCATAGGACATCTTTTACACAGCTTCTCTCTGCAAGCAAGGCTGGTAGAGTCTTTTTGATGGACTTTAAGGATGACTTCATGACACCATATAAGTTGGATTCCTGGCCAACAATGACAGTCTATGCCCTTCTTTAGACTGAGCGAGAAAGCCAGACTAGACTTCCACTTGAACAAGGCACCGTAAGAAAGAGGGCAGGTGTGAAAACAGTATTGGATTTACACATTAACACCAAATGTGTCCAAAATGCAGTGTTTCAATTAAGCCACACACAAAATGCCTTCCATATTGGTTATTGTCATTAAGAACTAAGGCTACTACTCCATGGCAAAGAAATGTACCAACAGAGTTATTGGATGTCTCCTCCTCACCAAAAATGTACTTTAAAAGGAAAGTATTCCCCAAAATGTGACTTAAGGTATTTACATACTGAAGAGTAAATGATTCAAAAATATAATATATTCTCATATTTTGTTGCTGTGGTGTGCTGTCCAGATTCCTTTCGGGACTGAGGTTGGAGACTCAGAGCTGAATCCATCCCCAGGATGTGTCATCTGGGGAAGGGAGATGCTTGGCTCGGAGATGCTTGGCTCAGAAATGACCGTCCCCTACCTGAGAGCATCCAGTATCCACTGAAGGTTGGTGGAGGAGTATAAAGGCCTGCCCCTCGCCTCCACTGGGACTACTCTGAAAGGCCATTTTGGCTCCAGAATGCCCTGTAGGACTAGAGAAGTTCTCTGTGCACCCGCCCATTCCGCAGCCCTCACCCGTCGTGGGTGTTGTTACCAAGCACTTTCCACGATAAACCTCCTGCACACAGATTTCAAAGTCTGTTTCCTGGGACCCCAGTCCATGACATCTGTCTGGTTCATGAATTATTTCACTGTTGTAAGACTTAATTCTCTGATTAGATTTTAAATTCATGATAAAATACAGTCTTAACTACTTTAAGATGTCACAATAACAAGTACAGTACTAAGAAAAACAACTGGCTAGTTCTCATTTCTATCTTTCAAATATTTCTAATGTGCCTCTTTTCTAGCATGGGCAGAGGCATCAGATGACCTAGATTGAGATCCTAGCTCTACCAGTTACTTATGGGAAATCATTTTACTTTGCTGAATCTCAAGTTTTTTCCTCTGCAAAATGAGATTAAAAATAGCACTTCTCTCATAAGGTTGTTGTGATGATTAAATGATACAATCCATGTAAAATCCATCTTAGTACAATGCCTAGCACATAAGCATCCTATAAACAGTAGCTGCTGCTGTTGTTAATGGCATAACACTGGGGCTGTTCTGGTGACCTTAGTTATTAGCTTACTCAGTCATCACCTTCTTCCTTGCTTATTAGAACAGAAACTGGTCTTCCTATTTCTCAATTTCCCTCTCCAGTATGCCTCTCCGATTCTATGCTACCAAATTCATTTTCTTAAAATATGGCTTTCGCTGCATCCTTCCTCCACTCACAATTCTTCAGGCACTCCTGATTACCGAGACTGTTATAAACTTGGCTACAGCCATCCAACCACGACTATCCACTGGAGACTGCTCTTCACTGTCCTTAACCGGCGCTCAGTCGGGCTTGTGCTCCCTTACTTTCTGTGTCAATCCAAATGCAGCCCTGCTCCAAGTGGACCCCATCAATCAGACCTCCCCTCAATCTAAGTCCATAGGTACCCCTGTCCTGAGCTTTCACGATTCCAATCTCCTGCATTTCCAATACTGTATGCTTATGATCCCTAAGCTTCTAGATTTTCCTCAGATTCCATAATTGAGTTAAAAATCTCCCTTGATAAGCTCTTCATCAGGACTTCCTACAAAGGTTGCTGTTCTGAGTTTCCCCAATTAGGTGCTTTTTTACGTCATTAAAATTTACAAAAGGATGGTAGCAAAAAATAGATTGGACACCTCAGAGAAAAAGAAAAGATTTAGAACATGTTAGGAAAAAAAAGTGAATCCCACTCACTCATCAATAATATACAAGACCAAGTGCTGAGCTGCAATGCAGTAAGGAGACACATGGAATTTGTCTAAAAGGAGTCAACTGGCTCCCAGATTTGGGGGATTGATGCCTCTGAGTTATTTTTACTGGTAGAGATTCCAGTTTATGAGTAATATTCGGGACATGGTATCAACAGTCAACAGTTCACAAATTCTTTGCAAAAAATCTCCCAGAAAAGGTTTAATTAAGCTTGACAGAAACTAGCTTGCAGCTTTCTTAAATAATCGCTATTACCCAAAATAGGACCAACTCATAAATTGCATTGATTTAGAAATGATGAATCAGTAAAAATGTTTATAGAAACAACATTTTGATTAATTCCTTCAGACTAACAAATTCATGGCACATGTGATAAATCGAAATTTCTATTGTCAATTAGAGAAACCCAGAAATCAAACCCAGCTCTCAAGTACAGCCCTTTGGATAACTGATCCCAGATTTTGGCATTGGGAACTGCTTTCTGAACAGCTCCTCCAAGATCAACTGCACCACACCTCTGGGCCTTATTCCTGAGATAGTTAGGTTCAAAATCACTTCGGTTCTCAGCCATGCTAACAGCCAAGTGAGACTGACCTCAGATAATGTCATGATTACTAAGAAGGGAAGATTTGATATATCAAGCAACAAGTTATCTGTAAGTAATTAATGGCTTCTTTTTACGCACATAAGCTCAACAACAAAAATAATTAGTGGTTATAATAAAGAAATATCTCCTCTATTACGAAGTAAGAATTAAAATGGAGGTTCCATTTATCCAGAGCACAAATAAATATTTTTTGTTACAGGGCACTGTGTTCATAGCAAGTGACTCTTGAACTTCTATAAAAAACTAAAAGACCTTTTCAGCTATTAACAAATATGAAATTATTTTCCCTATAGTTTTAGTGTCCAAATATATTTATTTGAAAATAATCACTGTATGATAGCTATAGTAACACTCAGCTGATCAGAATATCAATAACTTAACACTCCAATGCAAATTTACACATAATTATTTAATAGGTAAAATATTACCATGTCATTACCATAAACTACATTCTTTCCAAAATGCTCTATTACTGAATGAGTACACAAAACAATTAACCAAATAACTAAAATAAAGTTAATGCATTATAGCATCTTAGGGCTAAAAGGAACTTTCATGGACACCCAAACCAATCCCTTTTCTGGGACAATTGTCCTAGCAGCTCTTTGGTTCTATGTTAATGATCTCCACTGAAGTTACAAGGATCATATATTCTTGTTTTCAGTCCATACTCTGACAGCAAGTTTTGATTGTTTCTGTTGAAACACTTGATTTAGTAGTACTTTGTTACTAGTACCTCTCATGCATTTAATCATATATTTCACAGCAATCTAAATGACCATTAATTATAAGTTGTATCCTGACTTCTTAGATGTTAAAATGTGAACACAATGTGCATTTTAGAACTGATAACGCATGGTAGTTTTACTATTTAATTATACATGCAAGGAACAAGAAATCATGAACACACAGAATATGGAGCAAAGGACCCTGGAAATCATCTCGTCCAACATCCTATGTCCCCTATGTTAAAGATCAAGAAATTTAGAGCCCAAGATGCCACAGTAGGGGGTAGCCAATAAGGAGACTGGAAAACAGGCTGGACTCCCAGCCAGAAGTTGACCCCACTGGTTGTTAACCTTTTTAACCTCCATCCTACCTGAAGGCAAAGATGTGCCCCCACCATTATCAGTGGTCACTGGGGCAGTGAGTCAGGCTGGAGGGCTGGGTGAGTTTGGATGGACGGTGCCAGACACATGCAGCTTGAATCTATCCACCCTGAGGCTTCATTTCTCAGGCCTTGTACAAGGTTATACACAGAATTCATAGATCTGTGTTATTTGTTACCACAATTATAAGGGTTGCTTCAGCTGAGTTATTCAGCTAGAACAATGAGTTACTCTTGGTGCCCTCCTAATAACAAATCATCAGGCAAGAAGATGACCTTAATTTTGGAGAGGAAGGACCTATGGATGCTTATAGTCTGCAGGCAAAATCTTGGTATACCAATCTGACCAAAGCTGGACCAATATTTTTCTATGTTAATGCATTACATGCAAGTTGTGAGTCTTTGTAGATATGCACAGAATCCACATGTCTCTACCTGTGTTTGTGTCAGAGACGAGGAGGAAGAAACTATAACTGCTTTCAAAAGCCAACAATGTGTTAGACACTATAGTAAGCATTTTATGTTACTCAACTCACTTAATTCTTAACCACTCCCTTTTATGGATGAGAAAACAGAGTATCAAAGATGCTAGGAAAGTTTTCCAAGGCCTCAAGGTAGAAAAGTGGCAGAGCTGGGATCTGAAGCCCTGTCTGTCTGACCCCAAGCACGGGGTTGTTTCCTCCATGCCTCCCTCTCAGGACTCTCACAGGCCCTTAAACCGCAGCCTCAATACAACTTGCAGGCATCGTCCGCTTTTCTTCCGACTGGCTTCTAGGACTGCACAAGAAGTTCTAAAAAGCTGTATGTAATTCTAGCCTTCTAGTCTAGCCACTCTTGACAGAGATGATGTGGAATGATACCAGCTGAACAGAAGTAATATTAAGAAATATTTAAACCACTTCAACCCTGGTGAGGGTTTCCAATCGCGCATTCATTGAGTAGTTGGAAACACGCACCGTTACTGTCAAACAGGCTTCCCTCCACGAGCGTGTGTTCATTTCCACCCTCCTGAAACATGGCGGGCTGTGCCATCTGCTCGTGCGCTCTGTCTGGGGCTACACATCTGAAGATGATGTACGGAGAGAAGAGAAAACTTGAGCCACGGAGTAACAGAATAGATAGGAGCAATGGAAATTTCAATTTATGTTATCTTCATGTGGGATTAAAAATTTGTTCCAGGCAAGCAGGATGTGACCAAGAACATAAGTCATTCAACGACAAGCATTTATGGAATCTTAGGAGCAGGCTGCTGAAAGAGAAAATAATGAATTGGTTCCAACCTGACTCTCCTGGTGCCTCTGTCCTCTCTGAAAATTGGGGCCTGGGCTTGTTTTTACAGATGCTGACTCTCCCTGCTCTGCTGGGTTTGCAGAGAAACCTCCTGGGTGCTTGACAGGGCTTCCACCCCTAATGTTTAAATCCTGCTTTGGCTTGTTATATTTGAAAAATATGGAAAGATGTCTAAAAGCATAGAAAATAATATCCAAGTAAAATTTTTCTTAAATGTGCTCATATTTTCTTTCTTTTAAGGAAACACAACATTATCGATAATGTTGAAGAACCTTTTGTACCCCTCCCTGTTCCCAGCCCCTCCGCAAGGCAGCCTGTGACGCAGGGGTGTGTCCATGCTCTTACACTGTATGTCTTGAGTTTTAGTTAAACATTTGCATAATGGTAACACAGCTTTAGTAGCTTGCTTTCTTCACTCTGTTTCTGGGATGGAGCCACGTCGACACATGTGCATCTAGTTTATTCATTTTAACTGCTGTTAAAGTGTGCACATGTGGGAGAGTTGCCCTAAAGTGTATACCTAGAAGTGGGATTGCTTACTTTTATGGTGTGAGTATTTTCAATTTTATTGGAAAGTGCCTCTGTCTTTGAGTTTCACTCGTCAATTCACACTGTTTCTACGTCCAAGTAAGACTACCTCCAATGGCGCTAGGTTAAGAGAGAAGTTTTATGAAAACTTAACAGGGGCCAAATGAGCACCATAATTTTCTTCAAAAGACCATTTTGGGTACTTCTTGGTTTTAGATCTTTCCATGACTGAATGTGTTTCTAACATTGGGCTTGGACCAGAGATGGTAAATAAGGACCCTTGTTGTTCAGAGGTGTGCGCTGATTGTTTGGGGTTATTGGACATCGGCTCATGCCAGTCGGGAAGAACTGGTAAATGGCTCCTTTGAGAAAAAAGATAAACAGAAATAAAGAAACACCAGAGCTAACTGGAAAATTGTTTTCATAATTCAATTTTGTTTTACATAACCTTGCTCCCCAAATGTTAGCAATTTAGCTCAAAGAGCTGTTAGTGTTATTAAATAGTCGCTAAATGTTGCAGAGACAGCTCAGCAAAACTCGCGAAGGGAGAACCCATTTTATGACCATTGTTTCACCTCTGGGGGTGGCTCGCTGCTTTCTGTTCCAGATCCCTAGGGCCCAGGGGTAATAACATCTGTATTTTTAAGACCAGCTTTGCACCACACCTGCATATCAATTCCCCTTTTTGACTTCTGCCTCTAAACAAAAGCCAAATGTTTGGCTACAGATTTGGTTTCCAGGGTTCGGCTGAGTATTAAAAGGCAGTCACTCCAAGACTTCACTGGTCTCACAAAAAAAAAAAAAAAAAAAAAATTGTTTAAGTGATGTTAATTGAGTCCTGAGAAAGTTTAAAATTTAAATTCATAGAGGAGAAGGAGATGGGAGGAAATGAAAGAAAGAAGAAGAAAAGGAGCAGGCAATGAGAAATTCCCAACAAAAACAGAAGTTAAATCTAAATAATGGTAAAAATTTGTAAACTAAAGTAATTTTTAAAAATTAGTAAAGTTTAATTTCATATGCTTCCATTAATTCATTTCTGGCTCGTATATGATTTTATTGAAAAGGTAGAAGATTGCTATTAAATGTTCTAACATCAACTGGAGGAGAGGCATTTGAGATAGGGAATTTGAGGAATTTAAGAAATCTCAGGTTGGAGTTCGTATTAGCTGATTTATTGCCATAAAATTCTGCCGACATTTGCCATGATTTCACATGATACAATGTGAATCAATTCTCTAATTTTACAAATTATCCTCTAATAACTACAAGTAATTATAGATTGGCAACTCCCTAGTGACAGGTTGGAAGTCACTTTAAATTAATGGCTAAACTATCATGAGTCCCTATTGCAGATATGGGTTACTCTGAGCCATTGACCTAGAAAACAATGCGAATAGAGCCTTTAAGGGGCTTTGCCACACAGCGGCCCTAATCTGGAAAGATTCCGTGTAGAGAGTTAATCCTACTCTTGATGAACAAAGTGGGATGGTCACAGATGCTTGGAGTTGAAGACTACTCAGTCCAAACCCCTTGCCCAATGCAGGAATCCCACCTACAGCTTCCCTGAGCAGGTTATCCAGACATTGCTGGAACATTCCAGTGAAGGGAGCTCTTTGCATCTGGAGACAATTCTATTTTCTAGGAAATTCTTCCTTCCAGTGGATTGAATTCAGGCCCCTGCTACTTCCGCCCGTGGGCCCCAGATCTGCCACTGTGAGTAGCACAGAACAACAGGTCTATCCCTATTCTCCAGAGCTCCAAGATGGCATTGCTAGGTCCTCTTGCCTACTTCCACCTGTTCCTAAACCAAGCCATCTCTCGCCCAGCTGTCTTCTTTTGATAGGGGCCTAGTCCTGGTCACCCTCCCTACGGTACGTTCTGGTTTGTCAGTGCCCTTCCTAAAGCAAGCTGCTTGGAATGGAGCACAATCGTGATCTGGCCAGCAAAACCCAGGAGGACTATGATTTCCAAGGGCCCTAAATTTCTGTAATTAATGCATTCTACAATTAGAGTTGGTTTTTAAACCTTTTCATTGTGCTAGTGATTTTTATTAAACGTTAGCTCAAATTTCTTGACCATTTCTAGATAAACTGCAGAGTTTTAAAACTAGCTATTTAAACCCATCTTCCTTTTTGAAAATGTGGACATTTGTCCACGTCTAGTCTTCCACTTTCTACATTCAATTGGCACCTTTGTATTGTGGGTCTGTTCGGGGCCAGCTGTGTGCTGGGAGTGGGCAGTGCGACAGTGAGTGAGACACAGTCTCTGCCCTCAAGGAGCCTCTGTCTGGTGGAAGGAGCCATGTGGGTACACAGAAGGTTATAGTTCCTTATGGGGTCACATGATTACCTACACTGAAGGGGCACCTCTCCCTGGGGGTCTGGGCCAGCCTGCCCACAATGAGCATTGGTGGGAAGCCCAAACTCATCTCAAATGTCTGGATGCTCCATTGGCTCCCTACCCAGGGCTGCAAGTGCTGCTTTGCCCTGTCGTTTACACCCTTCCTCATGGGAAGAGCAATCTCCACCCAGGAAGAGGCAGAATCCAAGCAGGAACAGCCCTGTTTCTCTCTGACATTGCTATCCTTGTGGCCCTAAAGAATAAGCCTGACCCTCTACTCTGTACCTACTTGCTCTAAAGGATGATGAAGATGATAAAGAATAGGAAGCGGAGAAGTGGTTTCCAGTTTTTGAACATTCACTCTGTAAAGAACAAATCTCAGTAACCTTTCCAGTGGCACATTATCAGGAAATGGGGCAGCTGGTCCTAAACCCAGGATTGTCACCCTTCAAATGCACACATGACCCTGACAGTTTGTTCTGTGGCCTTGCTTACCTGTAGGCTAACAACACATCCAAATGATCTAAGAAGCCCTTTTTTCAAGAGTCCCAGCTGATTCCTGGGAAGGCTCTGGCCTTCCTGACTCTGTTTTCCTAAGTTCCATCATGTGTTCATCCCAGGTACACGAGCCCCTGCTGCCCACGGTGAACATCCTGTAGCCTCATGGGTGTCTCTGAAAGTTTCCCTCCTTCCCCTCATTCTCATTTTCTTTCAAGGATGTTCCTCATCATGGTAAAGTGAATTGAGTTCAGGGGTTTTGCTTGGTTGTCTTATGTTATTAATCTGCTTACCAACCTACCTACATTTTATTTTTAATCTTATATCCCTTGTGAATTGTATTTTCCTTTGGGGTCTCTGACCAGGGCCGTTTGTCTTTTCCAAAAATAGAGATTCTATGCATCACAGAAATCTCATTTCCATTTTTTCCATTTCCATTTAAAACGGAAAAGTGAACAAGCCCGAGGGCAGAAGTGGAGAGCCATAAAAGATTGGCCAGTTGTTTTCCTTTGCAAAACAGAATCTGCACAAGTTAATTTACATAGAAGGTGGTGTAATCCGAGAACTATTCTGAATGCCAGCCCTTTTTCAGGTCCTATTTTCGAAAATGGGGCAGTAGTTCGGTAGGGAGGGTGGCATCTTATTCTACAGGGACCCCTCACGCACAGGCTTCTTCTGGTTATGAGAACTTACGGAGGGAAAAGCGCCCAGCAGAGTACCCACCCAGCAGTCGGCCTCAGTAAACTCCAATCTCTGGGGTGTTCACCTGCACTCTGGTGGAGGCTTCTCTCCCTACAGGTCTGGCTCGCTGCTTTACTCCTTCAAAAGGATGAAGAAACAGCCCCCGCGTTTACTTGTCTCTAGTTGCTGCTCAAAGCTACATATTCTTCATCTCCACTCAAAATCGCATCTTTTCTTTGGCATCTTCTACAACGACTCTAACCAACACTGACCTCTTATTCTTTCTCTTCCTATACTTGAAGTAGGTCTTCCAACTAAGAATCTCTGGATTTAATTAAATATTATTATGTAAAAATTTCACATTTAGGGCTTTTCAGTGAGATGATGCTTTATAAGGTGGGAACCAAATATTACTCTTCTCTCTTTCTTAAAACGCCAGTACAGGATTGAGCCCAGGGGCAGGCAGGGAGTTAAAATGTCTGGTCTAGGCTTACAAAATCGTTAACAGGCATGACCATTCACCAAAAGATGGAGACCAGAATTGCAAAAAAATGGGGGCTCCCAATAAAACAGACACATCTTTCAGATGATGAGTACGATATCAACTAAGCCAGGGAGCAATGTGAAATAAGGTTAGAGAGTGGGAAACCGTCACGGTATAAAACAATGGGAGCTAAATAAATTTCATTTATTTGTGCAGGACATAGAAGAAATAAATATGACTCCAATGCAGAGAAACAGAAACGTCTGGAGGAGGCAACAGGTTCAGTTTGCTTGTCTGTTTACCCCTCACAGCATCCAAAAAGAATTGGAGGTGGGACAGCATCTACTAGGCTGTTGGGGATAGATGAAATAAGTGAATGGCAACATTCCATGGGGAAGATGGAATAGGTGTGAGAACCAGGAGAATTTAGCATCCTCTCAGGAGAGAATTCTCAAGAAGGCTCTGAGAATGAACAAAGCTGTGAAAATGGCAACTGGATTTGGTAATTAGGCGGTTTCTGGTGTCCTTAGGAGTGATGGTGGCTGAATCCTGACTGGAATGGGTAACAGGATAAAGTACTTGGTGGTGAGGAAATGCAACAAGTGGGTCGAATTCTTCCCAAACACTTTCAGGAAGAAGTATTTTATCTGGAGCAGACAGAAAAATATTTGGCCAAAAGAGAGCTGCTGGGTTTTGGAGAAAGATAAGAATAGGGTGCTTTAGGGAACAAGCATTTCTATTCTGCCACTCTGATGTCCTGCTCAACCACAGAACTTTGGTGTCTGGGGGTGGCTTCCATGCTTAAACGTTGCATTAATAAATATTCCCTGTATTCTGGGGAGGACAGAGAAAAGAGTCTATTTATTTAGTGAGTTTATGGTCTAGACCACACGCAGCAAACCTCTATTCAGTCCATAGGCAGATATCAGTTACGAACATACAACGCCCAGATAAGTTATTCTTACAGCCCCACATAAAAGGAGGCATATTGGTCAGCTGAGAATTTGGCCAAACATGACACTACTTTCTACCTAATCAGGACTAGTTTATTGGAGTACATAAATTCTGCATGGAACCTATGGTTTAGATGGGATATAATCCTGTGTGTAGACAGAAGAAATCCTTCAGGGCACAAAAGGTTCATAAACAGGTTGTAGAGGATAAAATGAGGATTTGATCGGGCCAGTTTTGCTTGTGTAGACACGGGGAGCTGAGAAAACAGATAAGGAGGAGAGATTTGGATAGAGCGATTGTGACTCATTTTATACAGGTGGCTCCGTGTACATCTTTTGGCTAAAGATTAACTGAGTCAACACTGTCAAAAGTAAAAAAAGACAATTGATAAATCAGTAAATCCTTCTACTTATATCTTAATTCTCCAAATCAGAGTTTCCTAAAGTTGTTCTGAATCTTCAGGACTTAAAACGATGAAAATTGAAAAACAAACAATGGATGCAGGGACAACAAGTTGGGAAATGCTAAATTGTACAAAGTTAACCAAGTTTCCTTAGTGCGAGATATCCTGGAGTCTTCATTATGCCTGGTGAATCTCCAAGAGGGGCATATCACACACACCATTTCTTGAATTTATTTGCACATAAAACTCTTCTTGTGCAGGATTCTCCTCTTTACCTGTTGTGCTTACGCAAATGCTACACTCTTGACTGTGGCCATTAGCAAATGAAAATGTGCTTGCTCTTCCATAAGTCAAGGTGAATTTCACAAGGCTTCTTAATTAAGGAAGCAGATTCCACAAATTCTTTACCTGGTTATACACATGACCATGTGACAAAGGCTTTTATTTATTTTTCTGTAGGCCTTTGTTAAACAAACAATAAGCCTCAATATATAATTATTACTGAAAGCACAATTTATGGACTTGTTAACTCCTTTCTACTGATGGTAACAGCATTCTGTCTTCAGCTACATTTATCAACCCTCAGAAACTTCACAAAAGCAACACTCATCCACCTTGCTCCAAGTTCTCTGGAGTATCCTGAATTGGGCCTTTGAACCATATCAGTGCATTGACTCTCTGTTGGGAAATAATTTCGCAGCTGGGGCCTCTTTCTGAGGGAGACCCTTTCAACTGTCAAATTCAGAAGGCACAGCAGACACAAGCAGAGTTGAGTGGCCTCCCATTCCAGGCCCATAGCAATGTGTCAGAAGTTTAAGCAGCTGCATGTCCGTCTTTTCTCTGTCAACAGCTGCAGCTGTGGGACCCACCCCTTTCATGGGTGTTGGTCCAGAAAACAGCCCCACCGTGTTAGGTTCACACACAAAGCATCCCAGCAACCTCACAAAGTCTGGGACACCAGTCTGGCTTTCTGTGGCCTGCCCTTTGAATTCCAGATACTCCATCCCCGTAGAACCATTTTCTCTATGAATTATCTATTTTCAGAAATCCCTCAAGGGACCATCTTACACAAGAGGTTTGCAGAAAGAAGCCTGGCATCAATCCCACTAGGAGGTGATCAGTAGAAATTACAAGTTGATTCGACCTTAGAAAGCCTCATTACCTCTTTTGCAAAAGGCTTTAATTCCCCTTAAGTGATTACACCGATAAAAGCACAAAGACAGTGGTTGTTCATGATCCCTTCCCAAAGGTCTCCTAGGCCTCCTGGCCCCTCCCTGACCACGCAGCTAGTGTTTCCCAAGTCTTTCAGGGTTGTCCATTTTGAGAGAACTGGCTAAGAGGGGATATCTTTCAAATGACCCAGTATTCCTGGGACCCCACCTGCCTTAGCTGCAGGTGGTACGCGATACGTACTGATTTAAATGCAGCAGTTCTTGGCGGAAAGCACTCATTCAACTTCTGCTCAGCCCAAACCTCCAAGACCTGATCCCTGCCCAATTTTCCAACCTAATTTATAGCCATTCCCCAGCCCATGGCCCAGTTTACATCCTCACCCAGCACCCCCTGGGATCCAAACATTCCAGACTATTTCCTGTTCCTTAATCTTATCATGCACAGCCTGACTCAGGGCTTTCCCCTGTGCTGTGAGCACTACCTTAATTGTCCTCTTCGACTTGACAAACAAAAGGCATCCTCTAAATTCCAACCGAAATGTCATTTTCTCTGAAACCTTCCCTGACCTCCCCAGGCAGGGTTGATCCTCTTTTCTCCTCCACATGCAGCATTAATCGCTCACATGTCATATTACACCATGGTCAGTTGTTACTGATCTGCGTCTCCTATGTCTAGACTGGGAGCTCTTTGAGGGTCCCCAGTGCTTAGCACAAAGCAGGTGTTCATGGGATGTTCACTGAAAACAGAGAACTGTGGAGTTTTCACTGTGAATGGGCATAGGGATTGCCAGGGGAAGGGTTGGCGGGGGAAATAGGCAGCAGCAGAATGGAAAAGGGTAGCCTGGTCCCACCTTTAACCTATTTCTAGAAGGAAATGGCAGTACTTTCATGTCCGATGCAAACCTCAGAGCCCTCCAAATGCCCAATGCAGAAGGCGATCACTACAGCAACACTGGGAAACTGAGAGGACGTGCAGTCTAGGCCCTGGAACTCTGACACCTCTGATACTTGCATCGCATTTCCTGATTGCACAACTGGTAAAGTGGTGTAAGAACGAAGGCACAGGCCAGGCATATTGGCCATAAGTCCAGTGCTTTTTCTTTCAAGGTATCTAAAAGCACTTTTAAAATTGCCAAGGCCTTGGCAAATAGTCGTGTGCTAAGAATCCAGTCTAGCACATTGTTTATTCATACAATCTTCTCCAAACTCCAGTCTTTCTCTCTCTTTCTCTCCATACACACACACGGGTGTATCTACACACCTATAAATGCACACATATGCATACACTTGGTTGTCATATACATACATGTCAACTCACCTAGGAGCACCTTTTGGACTCCCCCACGCCTGTGACATAGCAACTGCCCCTTCTGCTCTCTGCTCCCCTCCAATTTATATCTGGGGGGTGACCACCAGAACATTACCTTTCCTTACGTAAGCAAAGAGCTACACAGACTGGCATTTCATACAACATGGGGAAGGAGAGTCCATTAAATGCACGAGTATATTGTAGTAACTATGTATACACATGCACACAAGTCACTGGCATTTACACTTGAGCAGGAATGTTAGTAAATTATGGGAAAGAGTAACGCCCTAGATTCCTGTCACAGCTAAGTGGAACCTGCGCCTGCAATTATCCCCCCTGCTACAGGAGAGACTGCTTCTCAAAGCGCAGTCCCTTTGCTAATTTCAGCCCTGTTGCCACAGGAGTTCTGTTGCTCTCATTGCCTTGAGTACGCTCCAATGCCTTCCTCAGAACCACTGTTCTTGGATAGTGGTGGGTCTCTGTGGTTCACACTCGCTTATGAAATGTGCGATGTCCTCTTGCACTGAAAAGAGCAAGGAATACAAAACCAGGGGAGAGATGGGAGAGTGCAGAAGGCACCCTCCATAAAGAAGGGGCCTGTAGTGGGGGTGACACATCCCACTGGGCAAGATGCCACTGTGGTTCTCTGCCTCTCTGCAACATTTATTTCCTCTGAGCCATCGAGTGGTTGTCATTATAATTTACTTGTCAATCTGATACTTTCCCTTTATTAGTAACAGTGTGTTCTTCTTTAAGTAAGGAGAAATATGTGCATGACTGGATGTGCTTTGAAACATTATCTAAATCTCTTTGCAAACAGTTTTCACCTCTTTATTGTCGATGACAGTCTTGGATTCTATGCCAGGGAGCCTGCATTTAATTTGGTTTGCTTACTGGGCCCCAAACATGCCCGAATGAGTTCACATGCTCTAAGTGTCTGGCACATAGTAAGCACTCAATAAATGGTAGTTCTGATTGCTCTTTTTCTTAAACTCTCTCCCTTCATGTGTGACCAAATGAGATTACTGGCCTCTTTGAGTCTTTCAAGAAGGCAAATCAAATCCATGTGGCTAGTCTGGCTACAGCCTCAGTTAAAGCTTGAGGTGACCCTGGCCCGTGGAAGTGCATCACCTCTGACCTCTTTCAGGTCTGAAACACTGAAGAGATGCAGAAGGAATCAGAGATAAAGCTGAGCTGAGGACAATTCAACTTTATTACTAGTGCAATGGCCCTTCTACAATTATGAATTATACAACACTGTTTAGAAGGTACTACAGGGGGTCACAGTTGTTAACTAATTTGTATGAATTCCTGCATGTTGCTTATTACATTAATAATTATTAATTGTAATCAATAATTACGTTACATTTTCTTTTCTTTTTTCCCCACTCTTCATATAGCCAGTGTTCAGTTCATAAATGCTCTAAAGGACAGCAGTGTGCTAGGAGAGTCCTCTGGTGTCAGTCGGTACTTAATCTTCACACTCATCACCAACAGATAAGCAGGCACTAAGGAGAGCAGGCCAAGGGGACTGGTAGGTGTGGACGTTTGGCCCCTCCAACCCTCATGTTGAAATTTGATGCCCAGTGCGGGAGGTGGGGCCTGGTGGGGGGTGTTTGGGTCATGGGGGCGGATCCCTCATGAAGGGCTTGGTGCCCTCGCTGTGACAATGAGTGAGTTCTCAGGGTATTAGTTCACTAGAGAGCTGGTTGTTTAGGGGGGCCTGGCACCTCCACCCACTCTTGCTTCCTCTCTCCATGTGACACACCTGCTCCCCTTTCACCTGCCACCTTGACTGGAAGCTCCCTGAAGCCCTCACCAGGAGCAGATGCTGGCGCGATGCTTGTTGTACAACCTGCAGAACTGTGAGCCAAATAAGCCTCTTTTCTTTATAAATTACTCAGTCCCAGGTATTCCTTTACAGCAGCACAAAATGGACTAACACAGGGACCCTGTACTTCATGTCATTCTCCGGATATAAAATCCTCCCGTGGGGTCCATCACCTGCCCAGGGAGAGGCGATGTGGCTCTCAAGTGAGCCAACCCGGGCCCTGGTTCTGCTCTGTGCCCTTCTGTGTGATTTGGGGCTAGTGAAATAGTCTACCACCCTCATTCTCCTTATCTGTAAATCGGGGCTAATACTCATTGTGCAAGAATACTCATTGCATGACTATGTCATGAGGATTGAGTGATACCAAATTTTAAATTATAATTTTCACTTTCAGAGAGTACCTGGTGAAATGCTGGCAGTTGAAACATGTTGAAAGAATTCTTTGGAAAGCCATTTACGTTTGACAGCGACCAAGAGACTTAAAATGCTCATGGCCTTTGACCCAGTCATTCCAACGATGTGAACTAACCCTAAAGGTATAATCCAAAACAGGGTGAAAGGTTTAGACACAAGTACGTTTATCACATCCTCATTTATATTTATATAAAATTAGAAACAACTCAATGCACAGCACCAGGGGGACAATTAAATAAATCCTTGTGCACTCATATCATGGAATATTAGATATTGCTTAAAATGATGTTGATAAAGAATTTGTGGTAATGTGGGAAATCCCCTTTATAATGTTAAGTAATAAAAGGATGGTAGAGAATTTATATGATACCAGGAAGAAGAATATCAGGATGCTAACAAAGGAGGATTATTTTCCTCTTTCTGCTGCTTCTTGTGTTTTATAATTTTTCTATAATGAGCACACATTTTAAAAAACGGAAAGATCACAACTGAACTGAAACAGTATGAACACCTGAGTTCAGGTGTCCATACATGCCATACTGTAGGCACGTAGCAAATGTTGGTCCTGTTCTCTCCCTTGGCATGCTCACGACGCCATCCGTGCTCCCACTGGGTGAGGCTCTACCCCGCTGTGCTCTCCTGAGCACCCTCCTCATCCCCCATCGTAACCCTTATCATACTCCGTGCTGTGATGACCACACACTTCTATTTCACCAAAATGACCGTGAACTACATTAAGTGTGGACACCGCACTTTTCTCACCTTTTCATCCTCAGTGCTGGGTGTGATGCTTGGGTCTTAGTCAATTGAGTGCAGGAGTCAGAGTCTCCGATTCCAACACCTTAACTTACCACGGTCCCCTCTCAAGGTCCTTGTCATTTGCAAATGCCATCCATCCTTGCCTTTGATTGTTCTAGCAAGCTAGACCCTGTGCTGTGGTCTTCCTCATCGCCACTTACTCCCAAGACAGCCACGCTGCCTTTCCCTAACCTTTGGAATGGCTCCTAAAATCCCCGCTCCTGTGAAACATGACTTCCTCTGCCACTTCCCAGCAAGGGACTCTGGATCCACATTTAGCCACACTGGCTCTCTGGTCTCTGTTTCCAACCAATGACAGAGCATCTCCACTTATATCTCCTTCAAAGGCCACAAGTTGAACTTAGTGGCCTCCAGCTGGCCCACCTTTTCCCACCAACACATTTCTATTGCAGAGCTTCTGTTCCCCAAAAGCCAGTGAGTTCCTTCTTTTCCTCTCGTGCCTCCCCCAAAGCCAACCTGTCATCCAGCCCTGCTGTTTTTCTCCTCTGAAATGTTTTCAGATTTATCTCTCAATTTTAAGGACAGCCTCATTACAATTGCCACTTGAAATACGTTATTTCTGGGATGTCTTGTTCCTTTGAGCAGTTTATCCTGCTCCATTGCTGGAGCTCGCGGCCTCCACACTGCACTCACTTTCCTGCAGCAGCGTAAGTGACCAGGTACATAACATGAGTTACCGCACTGCTGCAAAATGCCCCGAGAGCAGCCAGACACAGACAACAGAAAACAATATAACTTCTGTCGTTTCCCTGCCCGGCCACTGCACAAAATAGTTCAGAAGCGGTTTCTGGGAGAAATTTGTTTTGTCTTTTGCTTTCCACGAGGACCAAGGAGAGTGTTTGAGAGCAGGGAAAAGGAAAACAAAGTAACCAAAAAACCCAAAATAGGGACAGCATTTCCTCTTGAACTCACTGCAGTCAGGTTTCTGCCCTCACCATGTACAGACATTTCCGTCGTCAAGGTTACTAATGATGCCGCGTTACCAAATCCTATGGCCAGTTCTAAGCCATATCTTACCTGATCTAACAGAGGCGTTGGGCCCAGCTGATTACTCCTTCCTTCTTGAAATACTTTCTTCAGGTGGCTTCTGGCACAGCACACTCTCTTGGTTTTCTCCCCCGTTCCCCTCTCTCTTTTGTTACTACTTCTCAGTCTAATGTGTTTTCCTTCCAGTTTCCTCGACTTCAAACACTGGAACATCACAGGGCTCAGTTCTCTGACCTCCGTCTCTCCTTGGTCTACACTGGGCAATCTCATCCAGTCTGCTGGCATTAAAGATCATATTTAATCTCCAGCCTGAAGCTCTCCTGAACCTCAGATTTTATACCCACTGGCTCTCCAACATCTCTACTCAGGTGTCCCAAGGGCCCCACAAACTTCACAATCCAAAATCTAGTCCCCAGTCTTCCATCCCTGAGCTGCCCCTCCCCAAATCTGTCCCATCTCGGGTGCTGGCTACTCCATCCCTCCAACTGTTTAGGCCAAAAGCTTTGATGTCATCCCACCGCTTCCACTGCTGCCATGTGGCCCAAGCCACCCTCCACTCTCATGTGGGTTGTCCCACGGTTAGCTAACTGACACCCTTTCTTCTGTTCCGCCCACTCTGCATCTCTTCCCCACATGCCAATCAGAATGATCACCGTAGAGCCAGATCTCTGGTTGAAACCCCCCAGGGGCTCCCATCTCAATCTCCATAAAGGCCAAAGTCTTTAAATGATCCATACTTAGGGTGACCACAAAGTTTCTCATCTAAACCAGGACATTTTTGAGGCTAAAATAATATTAGGACAATAGGTATAAATTTGGATTGTCCCAGATAAACAAGATACAAATTTATCCTTCCTATACTGCGATCCACCATCTGGCCCCTGCCAACTTTAGGACATCACCCCCTTCTCTTGATCCTTCTGCCCCAGCCACTCTGGCCACCTTGTTGTTTGTTAAACATGCCAGACACGCACCCTTCCCAGGGCTTTTCTGCTTGTTGTCACCTCTGCCTGGCATGTTCTTCTCCCACCTGTCTGCCTGGCTCACCGCCTCACTTTCTTCAGGTCTCTGAGCAACTGTTGCTTTCCCAGAAAGATCTTCCTCAACCATTCTGCTTAAAACTGAGACCCCCTTCCTCATCCATTTCCTACTGACCTTTCTCGCTTTATTTTTCTCCATAGCATTTCTTCTGCCATCCTTTATAACACTATTTTCACTGGACATAGAATTCTAGGTTGACAGGTTTTTTGTTTTTTGTTTTTAGCACTTCGAAGAGGCCATTCCACAGTCTTCTGGCTTGCATACCACAGTTGACATTTTTAATAATACAAATGCATTTCCTAGCCTTGCTAGAACTTTCTTGGAGCTCCTCTAAGTTCACATGAGGCATCTGTTGATTTGATGCAGATATGACACATTTCACCAGGCTCGGGTGAGGGTACCCTATCTTGCATCCAAATATTCAGGGCCTTTCTATTCTTCCTCTTGAACTCCCTGCATCACTGACCTGAGGTTGTCTTTGGATTTAAGTACATTTGATCTGAAATTCTCAAACTGCTGCATGGAATGCCACAGTAATCCAACTGTATGCCTTCATGTAGGGCATATTCACCCTTGTGGAAAGATTGTGATAAAACTGTGTGATGACAAATGGACTAAAAGATGTCAAAGTAATCCATAAATTACAAAGTGCTGTAAAAACGCACTGGATTGCTGTGTTATTGCCCTTTTAGATTTCTCACTGGCACAGCAATCAGAACTTGCCTGCCTAAAGTGGAAGGAAGGAAAAGGCGGCACCTGTCTGGGCAGAATATTAGCAAAACTCTGGATTCATCTTCCAGTGCCAACACCCCACACTCACTACGTCCCAAACTGATTTCACTATTTTATCCTCTCCTTTCTCCTTCATGTTCATCCTCAGCACTTCACATTTCTAGTCTTCTGGGATAGAATATCCAGAGTTAAAAAGGAGAGAAACTTAGGAATGTTCTAGAACTCTTCCCTCTCCTTCATCTGTGGCCAAGACTATTTTTCCTTTTTTGTAATTCTTGCCCATATTTAGTCCTTCTCTCCTTTTCCACTACTAAAACCTTGGACTAAATTCCCCTCAACTCATGCCTGATGGCCACTCTACCTTCATACTAACCCCCCGTTTGCACTGCCAGAAGAACCTTGTAGCAACAATACCCCCCTTATCACCACTGCCCACTGCACCAAATGGAAACTCTCCCACCAGAGGGGAGGGCATTTTGAGCCCTTTATAATCTGGTCCCCTCCCACAGACCCTACCTGTCACAGCCCACCGGTGGCAGGCACCAGAAAGATCACATCACCAGGCTCAGCCAATTCCTGAGCCTCTGGGAACCAGCATGCCAACACTCCCATCCTGACCATGGCTGGGGTCCAGCAGTGGTCATGCTATCTTTAATGCCAGTGTCCTGTGTGTTACCTTCTACTCAAACTTTACTGTGTATCTCACGACCCACTTGGTTCTATGTTGTCCATCAGATAGCATCCTTCCATTTGTAGCAAAAATATATTTTACTCTTTGACCAAAAATTTGTAGCCAACCTCACTGCTACGCCCTCACAGGGCCTGAAAGGACAGAAGGCAGTAGGAATGAGCACAGCTTTGGAGCTAGGAAGTCCTGGGTTTGAATCCCAGTTTGCCTTCTTACCACCAGCTTCATCATGCTGGGAATGTCACTTGATCTCTCTAAGCCTCATGGCTTTCCCCCCATATTATTTTTTTGAGATATAATTCAGACAAGTTACCCTTTTAAAGTGTATAATTCAGTGGTATATTCACAAAGCTGTACAATCATCATTACGATCCAATTCCAGAGCACCCCATCACCTGGAAAGAAACCCGACACCCACTAGCAGTCACTGCCCTTTCCCTCCTCCCCCGTCCCCTGGAAACCTCCAGTCTCTTTCTGTCTCTATGGATTTGGTCGAGCCTAAGTTTTAGCTGTCTATAAACTGAACATAACACTTCCCTTACAGGATTGCTGTGGGGGTCGAGGCAATTTTTGCAAAGCTTCTAGATCAGAAGTTGGCCGCTAAGAGGACTTTAATAAATTACTAATAGTATGTTAATTATTTTTTCTGGCCCCTTTAGATTCCCAAGTCTGAAGCCTTTAGCTCCAGACAACTCATGTCCTTTATCATGATCCTCACCCCTCCTGTCTCTTCTTACCCCTCCGCTCATTTCTGTCATCTCGATCTCTGCCTCTGCAAACCCAACATTTAAGATCCCGCTGAAATCCTACTTCCTACATCATGTGAAATCTTCTCTAGTATAACACTGCTTTTCATATGGTTTTCCTAAGACACCCTGGAGAGAGAGAGAGAAAAAAAAAAGCCCTTTCAGCTTAACTTTAAACATTTCCAATATAATAAGATTTTGGCCCTGACTCCAGGCTAATCAAACCTGTGTTTATTTTAAATTTTGCTTTGTGACACATGCAGGGCTGCTCATACACACGGCTGCTTTGTCACAATAAAGAAAAAGAGTGCTGTGATATTTTCAGGAGAGATTTCTGATCTTGCAACCAAACTTCAGTACCAAAAGACACTGAAACAATAAATAGTGACATTTCAGTAGCTCAGTACACGGCAGCTAGATTTTTCCACATTCTTGTGATTCACAGATTTAGAGCCATCAAAGATTATAGCCTCTTCAGAGTTTATTTGGTCTTGAAAACCTTCTTAATGAGTTTGACATTTTTATTATGCTCAAAGTCTTTGACCAAAGCCTGGTGCAATTATAGTCATTTATAAAGTAGCCAACATGAAAAGAGGCTTGGCAGGCCCAGGACAACGCCTTGCGCAGTGCGGCAGCCTGGGAATGCTCGCCCGGTTTTCCATTCCCTGGTCTTGGAAGCACCATGGAGGCCATGGGGTTGGGGGCAGGCAATCCCTGGAGCCGGTGTAAGAGTAGCTGCCCTAGAATGTTCTTTCTAGCTGCTAAATTCTTTCATTCTAGGCTGATTTCACAAATGCATCAATTCTCCCCCTACCCCAAGTCCAGCCCTTGAGGGAGTAAAGGGAGAGGGTTTGCTCTCACACACAGCAGGACAGAGTGGTCAACGGCACTTGCTCTGTCGTCAGATGGACCTGCGGTCAAATCTCACTTCTATCATCTTATCATTTAATTATCTCATAAAGTTGTTGGGAGAGTTATTTATTCTCTCCAAAGCCAAGTTTCCTCATTTTTAAGATGGGCATTATAATAGGGGATTAACTAAGATAATGAATGTAAAGCGCTTAATGTAGCATCTAGAATGTAACAAGTGTTCAATTAATGATGGCCATTGTTACTATTTTAATTGTCACTGTCATCGTCCTCATTATTATCAGACATGAAACAGTTTTGGGGGTCATTGAAGATGGTTGAGTATGATTAACTAAAATAAGTTCCAATCATTCCTTTTCTATCCCTTCCCACCCCAAATATTTAGAAAGTGCTTCATATGTATAAGGCACTATACTAGGTACTGTGGGGATTATAATGATTAAGACACAGCTTCTTTTTTTCTTTCCAAAAGAAAAGCAAAACAAAATCCTATGGGAATTCAGAGGGAGAGTACATAGAAGAGCAGAAATCAGAGACAGCTTCCTGGAGGAGGTGGTACCCAATTGAGAGACCAGAAGAAGACAGGTACCCCTGGAGGAGAGCAAGATTTTGAAACACAGACAGAGCTTTCTGTATGAGTAACAATCTTGCACAGAATATTGTCTAATCCACAGCACTGACTGTAGCTAATCAGTGGTATTTTCCCAAGGCCACACTGCTATAAAATCTTAATTGCTATTTTAGTCTTAAAAAAGAAATGCTTTTGCTGTTCAAAAATCAATCACGTTGGAAGGAAAGTGAAATAGGCTTTCACCAGATGGAGTCATAACAGAAAGATGACACTAACCAAGCCTGGATGTTTCAGAATTCGAGACATGAGAGCTACAGCGGAACAGAGAGCCAGAGTGCCTCTTGGTGAGGAGATTTGTGGTTCTGCAGCTGAAAGGAGCTGCCCGTGCTGGGGCGCATTGTGGGGAAGACACTGGGGCTTTATGCAGCTCCCAGTAGCTGGAAGCGGCGCCTCTGCACACAGTGCGGGCTGACATTTGCCCTTGAATGCACACACATTCCTCCCGGCCCGCGGAGCCGCTGAGCGGCAGAAAGTAACAGCTCTTACTTTGTAAAATGCTCCTCATCAGGTTTTATGAAGAAAATGGAGTGGGAGCTTGCCAGGGGAGCACATACCACCGGACTGATGGGGTGTAATTAGCTACGTTACGATTCGAGCAGGGGTCCTGGCTGAAGGGCCTCTCCACCCTTGAGATACTCCACAGCGCTCTGGAACCTCCCAGGTGGCCCAGGGCTGGCCAGAACAGCAAGCAGTCTGCCTGGGCCCGAGCCTCAGATTCAGGAGCTAAGAGAAAACACTATGATGTGTATGGACAGGGCGTGGGCTAGCAGGGACTCGACATGTGTCTCGTGCGTATGTGACAATGCGAACGAACACACCCACAGGAAGTGGGTCTGCGTCTGACATCGGCTCAGAGGACTTGGAGTCTCCCCAGGGAATGAGCACCCATATTTCTACTTGGGTGGAAAAAGCACAGCAGGTCAATCTGCCAAGTGTTTGCCTTGCACATACTGTGTAACCAGCGCCGCACCGTGCTAGAAAGGACGGGCTGGATTCAAAAGAATAGAAAACACGGTCTCAAAGGTTTACAGTTTAGTTTGGGAGACAAAACTAAGCCACATGGAATTCTCGTAACCAGTATCACTTCGGGTTTTACCAAGGGTTTCAAGTGGTCCTAACTGTAAACACTGACTATAAGTGTGTGGCGTTTAGAGGGAAAATAAAAAAGGTCAGAGCAAGTTTGAGTAGGTGAAAAGGTGCCAAGAAGGGGGCAAGACTTAAGCTAGATTGTTTCTAACATAGCTCACACATGCCTTTGTCAATCTTTAAAAAATAAGTTCTAAGAGAAACAGTAAGAATTTTATGTACTAGGTTATCTCTTTAAGGACTCGGCAATCTTGTGACGTGGCTACCACACAAGGTTAGTTGGTCAGGGGCGAGATGGGATCTGAACTCAGGGCTGTTCTGGATCCTGCGTAACTTACACAGCTGGACGGGATCGAGAGTGAAAAGCAGCTTTCAACAGAACAAATCTATTGTTCAATGTGTACTGAATTAAGAATCTATGAAGGAGATGCATCTCCCACTTGAGAGCTTAATTATGGAAATATGGTTTTGGCATTAGCCGGACACATCTGCCATCTTGAAGCATGTCAGCGACCCGAGGAGCAAAGGCACCGGTCGCAGGGGCGTCTACGCTGCACGGCTCGGTGTTCCGCAGAGCTCCTGGCGAGGTTCTCCTGTTGGTCCTGCCTCCAAAGAGTCACTGACAGGCTGCTAACACCCCTGAGTCCTGGCTGTGAGTGGAAGACTCCAGCGCAAAGCACAGGCGAGGCGAGGGGAGTGTATCGGGGAATGGGGGAATGGACTCACGAAATGTCCGACCGGCCCCTCCCCTCCTTCGGTCAAGCCCGGGCCTTTACCATGGATCCGCTAGCGCCTTCGCACTCGGCGTCACGTCCGCCTCCTGGCCTTCCTCGTCTCAGCACTCACCAGCGCCGACAGACTGCGGGTCCGACTCCTGCTCTTAGGGGTGTGTCCTGGATGCCTTTCCGAACTTCATGATGTTGCACACCAGCCACATTAGCATTTCCCAAACACGTTGTGGGTTGGATCCTTCTGCCCTCGGTTCTGGCTCTTGCTCCCTTTTCCCGGAAAGCCCTTCTCGCTTTTCTTCCTGACCAATTCTTAGCAATCCTTCAACGTCTATTCTAAATCAGCCCCGTGAAGCCCTCCCTAACCCTCCCATCTCTGCCCTCCAACACAGTGCTTCCTCCAGACTCAGCCGGTCTTCCTCGCTCAGCTTAGCCTTAGCCTGCTTTGTGAGCACTCCTCGCTCCCCGGGAGGCTGCGAGCACCTGGGAGCACCTCGTGTACTCATCTGGGTGTGCCTAGGGCCCAGCACAGGCTCGGGCCCACCGTGGGCACTCACTAAATGTCTGAGGGAGAAAGAAAAGCAATTCACGGGGGTGCCTGAACTCACTTACCTCACTTCCTTTGCACGGTTCTGGGGACTTGGAAGCCCTGCCTGGGGACAAGGAGGGACCTGCTTCCGACCTGAGGAGGCCGTGGAGGGAAGAGACCCTTCTCTCAGTGGGCGCTGAGCTTGGTACAAACCCGTAAGTGTCATCCAACTACTTGGTGGCGGCAGGGAGGGTGCAAGGGAAACTAAGTCATCGCAGCAAGGTGGTTCCACCGGGGATCTTCTCATCTTGTTCTTCCAAGTGAAATGGAAAGGATGCTTTCTTTGTACACAGGTTGCTTGGTAAAACGCTTTTTTCTTTATAAATCTTACTATCCTTTTAATGACTTCTGTTATTATGCCTTTCACAGTGTGTGTTGTCTATAGAAAGAGCTGGCACAAATATTCTGTAAAGAAGTTGAGAAGAGCTGCATGTACAATATATATAACAAAGTATGTATTTTATAATATATATACATACACGTGTGTGTGTGTACATGTGTGTATATATAAAATCTACTTAGCACCTCTCTAAAAATTTGTAAAATACTTATCAATTGCTAAAGATTCAAACCATAAATTCTAGCCAGGCCATTCTTACTTGAGACAGGAGATTCTGAGTAGCACCAAGGAAGTCCCATGATGGAAAGCACGCCCAGGAATTGAGAAATTTGATGCTATAATTTAGAAATAATCTAAAGAGTCTATGGTTTTTACCCCAAAACAAGATAGAAAGAACAGTGTTATTGGAACACTAAGAAAAGAAACAACTTCAAAGCTAAACTTTCAGGCAAAGAATGTGGACTGAAAGAAAAAAGTGAAATCTAGTTAAACATTTTGGTTTAGCAATGGTTCCCCTTCGCCTCACCCAGCCCTGCTCCCTCAAGCTGCGGCTTCAGTGCTCCCTGGCTGCCTTCCTCCCCCGCTGCCCCGCTCCCTCGCTGGCAGCTGCTCTCAAACAACCCACATTCCGAGCCCGGGGGGCGGGGGGGGCCAGGTCACCCCAGGGCTCAACAAACCACTGCCACTCTTCCACCTCCCTCTGTTTCTGCTCTCCCAAAACAGAGCTCCCAGGAAGCCTGCAGGGTTCTCACCCCAGCACCTAGACGAGGAGATAAGCAGAAACGTTTCCATCATTAACAGTTGGGCCAAATGGAGCCCAAAAAGCTTTGCCCGGGCAAGGATCAACCTAGGTGTCTTCAACGCCAGGATACTTCAGAATTCAGAGAGCCCCCACAAGTGGCTCAATCTGGAGCAACTAGACACAACTAAATATCTTACTGTGTCCCCACTGAGCCAGTCCTAGGTTGATATGATGAACAATCTCAATGGCAACTCACAGATATGAAATACAAAACTCTTAGCAATGAGCTTTCATAGCACCTTCCAGAAGAGGGACACTTAATGCACTTACTGAGCTAGAGAAACAGATGGCCACTTCTGGAATGTGGGGGAAGATTTTAACAGGGAAAAAAAAGGGCCTGTGGATAATTATGTTGGTGCTTGTACTTGGAGAGGAGAGAGATAAAACCGCAGCGATGTCATGATTTTGACTATGCACCAACCCGCAGGAGGGTGGTACACATTGTGTCATTCATTTGTGGAAGGCAACTCTCCCCTCAAACCAGTCAGCAAGACAGAAGTCGCCTCAGTGTTTCGCTCCTCACCGCAGACACAGTGATTCCTCTAAAGCTGTGTTTTTAATAAGGGGTGGAACACATACACATCAGCAACAAAAATGCAAACAAGGAATACTTCAAGGCTGTGATTTAAAAGCACAAGCAAACAAAAACAAACTTTTGCTGGGGGAAAAAAGTGGTGATGAGGTTGGACAGAGGATTCTAGTCCTGACTTTAAAGGTTAGAAGACGCTGAAACAGTCACCGATAAAAAGCTGTGCCATCTCTCAGTAAAACCAATGGGCATCGTTACGCAAACAGACTCAATTCCTTCTCTATCACTTACGCAGAGCTCGGGCAGGTTTCTTAGCTTCTTTGGGTCTTGGTTTCTGCATCCATAGAATGGGCATAACAGGATCTACTATCTTTAAATGGAGGGCACTGAACTAGCAGAACTTGGGGCAATGGAGTTGGGGGAGTCTTCTGCTCTGATAACTCAAGAGAGAATGCTCCCCACTGAAGTACATTTGCAGTTAATTATCGACAGGACTCTTTGGAAATACAATAACTGGGGAAGAATGCCATCTGTTTCCTCTTGCGTACACACACATGCAATTTTAGGCCCTTCGAACTCCCAAAGCTCTAATTATACTGCTTGTTAAAACAAATCTGTAGGATTCACAGTGTCTGACTTCTAGGCCTTTCCATCTGCAGTGCCTTTCCAGCACCACTCATTACCTATACAGAAGTATCACCACGCAGCTTCCAATCCTAAACTGATCTGATTTATCTAGTTCCTTTAGTTTAGTAAGAATGTCACCTGACTTTTCAGACTCAGCTCATCTTTGTCCTCTATGCCAAACTTCTCTCGTTCAGCCCACACCACCACTCAGTTCCCACCACGGGGCTGCCCGATCCTCTACTCAGCTGGGAACGCTGCCCCCCCTTCCATACCCAGTGTGGACGTCGCCGCATCAGAGACTCCCCAATTCCCTCACCCCCATGGGAGACCTGGGGGCTCACTCATTTCTGCTCCCAAGCCCTTTGTACGTCCCCCAGGCATGAAATACATATTGTTTCCTTCTCTCTCTCAAATATGAATTCCTCCAGACCAAGACGATACCTTATTTTCCTTCGCACACACCACATGGGTGCATGGGTGCATTTTCCTTCACGCACACCGCACACGCCTGACCCGTGGCAGGAAGTGGATTGGCGCTTGTTGGAGAAATGGAGGCCTGAGCGACCTGGAGCGGAGCCTGGATGGACGTGTCTGCTGCCACTGCCAGGGAGGCTGTTAAGACCCCAGAGAGGAGGCCTAAGGTCTCCACCTGAGGCAGTGCTGGGACCCTCTCTGACCGGGGAAGGCTGGGTCACCTGGTCACCCCTGCGTCAGGCTAAATATGCCTGGGCTGGGGAAGAGGCTGCTTCACAGAGGGACAGAAATCCCAGCTACAAAGAGATCCAGGCAGGCTTTGGAACAGCCTGGAGCAAACAGTACCAGCAGTCTGGTAGGTCCCGGGCTGTGGGGCAGAAGGGGCAGAGACAGGCACCTGGCAGGCAAAGGTGAGTCCACACTGTGCTGCGCTCAGCACCGTGGTGGAGTCCTCGTCCATCTGTCCCCTCTCACCACCCTGCTCTCGAACACCTTTCCCCTCTTCCCTCTTTCCCTCTGGCTGCTCTCTTGCTGATTTTTTTTTTTTTTAAGACAATCTCACTCTGGCACCCAGGCTAGAGTGCAGTGGTATCATCATAGCTCACTGCAACCTCAAACCCCTGGGCTCAAGTGATCCTCCCCCTTCAGCTTCCCAAAGTGCCAAAGTGCTGGCATACAAGTGTGAGCCACTGCACCTGGCCTCCTGATGATTTTAAACAGTCAGTGATTTGGGTAGTGAGAGTTTGCATCCAAACACAGAGGAGAAAAGGGAGCTGAGACAGAGGCGCAGAGAAAGGCAGGAGCAGATACGAGGGGCGTTACCGTCCTGCCTCGTCACACCGTTTCCAGCCAGTTACTGTGATTTTCAAAGGCCACCCACGAGGGGTTCTTAAAGGTTCTTTTGATCACAATGATGCTAAAAGATAAAGCTGGGGACAGGAAGAAAACCTCTGCTCATTTCTCCGTTTGATTTAGATTTGGCTCTGATCCTTTCTAGAAAGAACTTCAAACCTCTGTTTTCCCTAGTTGCGTATCTTTGGAAGAGTTACTGAACCCCTCCAAGATTCCAATTCCTACGCACTAAAATGAGGATGTGCCTACTGACCTCACAGAACCATTCATAAGCTGGGACATGATGAGAGTGGGTATGTAGGACACTCAGTGCGCGGAATGCGTGGCTGTTCGCAAATGTCACTCCTCGTCCCCTCTCTCAGTCGGCACTGAACCTCTGGACTTGCTACACCTCAGTGCTCAATATTCTTCTAATGTAGGCCACTCTCAGCTTACAGGCAGGCTGTGTTCCAAACGTTTATTTGAAAGCTGAACTGCGAACAGATTTTCCCACGGAATGCATTTTGCACATGGTGATTGGGTTCCCAGACCTACCCATAAAAGCAAATCCAGCCCACAGTGGAGTCTGTCACTGTGCTGCAGACCAGAATCCAGCTACCAAGGAGGACGTGGTTTCTGCGGGAAAATGTGTTCTGATTTTCAACTTATCGTGTGAGGCAGTTTCTCCCGACACCTTTACGGAGGGGTAGCAGCTCAACTCCTGGGTCAGCAGGGCCGTGTGGCTGTGTACACGCTCAGACAAGTCCTAGGGCTGGGAGGCGCCGCAGGGCAGCCTGCAGCCCCCATCCCCCTGCAGCTTCTGCCCGTTGCGCACTTCGCTGCCGGACGGAACATGCAGGAACAGAGCATGCACTTCAGTCATCTGCTCAAGAACCTCAAACGGTTTCCCTGCCAAAAGATCTAAATTTCCTCTCCCAGCATTCCAAAATCTGCTTCTTCCCATAGTAACCACATGTTGGCTTATAAATGCGTGTTCTTTTCTTTTTCAATTTTACTGCTGTGTGATGTAGAGGAAACATTGCAAGCCATGGAGCAAAACTCCAGTTCACATCCTGGCTATATCACATGCTATATAACCAGTGACCTTGGGCAGACAAACTGACTTCTTAGCTCTCTTTTCCTCATCTGTAAAATGAGGGATATTAACACCTGCCTAGTAAGGTTGTTGGGAAAATTACAAGAGATAATGCCCGTAAAAACATGACATGATGCCTGTCGCCCATGAGGCCCACAACATTTGTTTTTGTCTTTTCTTCCCATTATTTCTATAGCAAAACCACTTCTGAACAATACCATTCACATTTACTTGCCTTCTTCTTATTACACACCCACTTTTTTGTTTGTTTTTGGTATACGGAAGATGTCTGGGTTTGTTGCATTTTTTGCTAAGAAAAACATCTGGCCCCAGTCTAAACATCACTCCCCACAAATGGGCTGGTTGTAAACATTCTTGCAGAAGGTTGCACTGGGCCTCATACTCCCAACAGCTGCCCTCTGACATCCCCTGGAGCTCTGTCAGAATGAATTCACCAGGTGTTTGCCTTTTTACTGTCATCTGTCACCCATGGAACATGCCACATGCCCAATGGGGAAGCCCAGGTGACGACGACCTGCTCCGACACCTTGGAGACGGGAGTGAGCTAAGAGGATGGGGTACAACAGTGTTTCTGCTTTGTGAGAACTGAAGACGTCTGAATGATTAAAATCTTATCACATGGTCATGTGTTTGTGATATGCAGATAGATATTTAAAGAAGGACACTTGGGCCAAAGGTAGGCCCAACATGCCAGCCTTGAAAGACTTGGAAAAGCCATGCCCAGCTGGATTCAATTCCCAGCTCTACTGTACACCAATGTCTTACTTTAGGCAAGTCACCAAATTTCTCCAAATTTTGGCTTTTTGAGGTTAATAATAAACAACTACCCTGCTTATTTTGTGACAATAACATGATAGGATGTCTGCAGAAGTGCTTTTCTATTTTGAAAAGCCCTTCCAAAATGCAAGGTATTGTTATCACTGTTATACACATTATTGCATAAGAACGGCCTAGTCTTTTCATCACCCTAGTCTAGGTCTACGTGGCCTCAAAGCTGCCCTTGCCCTCCAAATCATTCTCAGCCTGGCACTGGCCCATGAATTATCCTGAAATTCTGCTCTAAATAAATATATTATGGAATATTCCAAGTCTACAGACAAAGACAGGGAATGATATCACAGACATTTGTGTTTCCATCACCCAGATTAGTTTTAACCCAACAGATATGGCTGAAAATCCTTCTCCCTGATTCCTCCCTCTCCTTCATCAGCCATAACCACTATCCTTAATTTGGCATTTATCATTTTCATGCACATTTATATTCTTACTGATATGCATAGACATATAAATGATGTATAGTATTGTTTTATGTGTTTAAAAGTTTAAGTGATTTAATAATACATTCATAATTCAGAAACCATCTTTTTTCTTTCATCTTTGATTTTATTTTGTCCATGATGATACATGTGGCTCTAGTTTTGTTTTTTTTAAGTGTTACTCTGTACTTCATTACATGCATAACCCACAACTTATTTATCTATTCTCCCGAGGATGGAGATTGAAGGTGTTTCCAATTATTGGTGATTATAAACATTGCTGCTAGCAACATTATTGTCATTGTCTTGGTGTACACATGTATAAGGGTTTCTCTGCACAATATTTTTCTAACTTTTTTCACTGCAACCCACAGTGAGAAATATATTTTATATCACAGGGTATTACATAAAACACAAAATATGTATGCATTTACACACACACACAAATTGAAGCTGTCTTAAGAAATAAGACTCATCACTGTTATTGCATCCTATGTCCTTTAATACAGTCCATTCCATTTTATCCTATGTTTTAAATGCTAGTCAAAACCCACTAAATTTACTTCACAAACATTAATGGGCCCAGGGCATATACTTAGACATGAAATTGCTGATGGATGGAAGGCTTTCTGAATCTCCAACTCTCCATTCCAACACTGTAGTTTAAATCATTCTCCAGCTAAAACAGCACAACAGGTCCCTCATGTCTAACACCCTACAGCAAATTCCTGGGTCTTCCTCACAAGGCTCTCCATTATTCAGCCGCCTTCCTGGCCAAACTGCCAACACTCATCAATTAACCCTCGACAGGTTTCCCTTCTGCCCCCACAACACACTTTGCTCGTTCCTGCCTTTGCTCAAACTGTGCCTTCTGACCGTAACACTCTTTTTCTCCCCCTTTGCATACCTGATACCCATCTCTCCAACATGCATTCTAACCTAGCCCAGTGCCATATTGTCCCTGAGCTTAAGCTACTTTCAAAAGCACCACTATGATATTTCTTCCTAATCTTCAACCATGCCTCACTTTTCCTAGTGACAAGATTCTTGATGGTGGTATGTCACAGTGAGTGTCTTAGTCTTAGAGGATCTCATTCTTGAGTCAAAAGTCCCAGCTTCAAGCCACTGGGTTTGCTACCTCAGGTTAATCTTTTAAACTCTCTGAGCTCTATTTTCCTGACATTTAAAATTAAAGTGTGGTAAAATTGTTTTTTTGGCTTTTAAAAAAGAAAATGAGGTCACAGCTGTAGAAGTGCTTTGAAAACTGTAAAAGGGCAGAGAAGGCTTATTTCTATGTGCATTTTACATCCTCCATAGGGCCTAGCACATAGTAGGCATGATGCTTGTTGGTTTTGATAAGCAGCTTCCTTTAGTGGTTGGAAACAGCAGCATGACGGAAACGTAAAATAGTGTGAGAGGCAGAATTTCAAGATGATCTCCAGATTTCCTGCCCCTGCTGTTATGCACGCCATGGAAAATCCCAGGATTGTGAATGTGTTTGACTCCACTCCCATGATTAGGTTAGGTTAAACAGGACAGATGACCTTCAGATAGATTATCTGGGTGGCCTGACCTAATCACATGAACTCTTTAAAAGCAGAGAGTTTTCTCTGTCTGGTCACAGGTTTGAAGCATGAGAAGGATTTGTCATTCTGTTTCTGACTAAAGATGAAGGGAGCTATGAGGCAAGGAATGGGGCTGGGCTTTAGTACTCTGAGAGCACCCTCAGCTGACAGTCAACAAGGACATGATTACCTCAATCCTCCAGCTGCAAGGAAATCAATTCTGCCAACGACCACTGGGTGTGGAAGAAGACTCCAAGCTCCAGATAAGGATGGCAGCCTTAATAAACATCTTGCTTTCAACCTAGTGAGACCCTGAGCAGAAAACCTAGCCATGCTGTGCCCAGACTTCTGATCCACATAAACTATGACATAACACATTTATGTTGAAGGATGTGACATCAGCAAGATGGCAGAATAAGTAGTCCCCAGCCTACATCCCTCTACAGAAAAAAATATCTTGCAGCCATCCACAGACAAAAGTGCCTTTGTAGGAGCTTTGGAATTCAGGCAGGAGGTTGCAAAGCCCCAGTGGGGCCCAAGACCAAGGAGGGCTGCTTTGAGAAGGCAGTCCCATGCACAGCTGGCAGGACCTCCAATTGTGGTCCCAGTTACGGACTAGAAGCAGTACTGTCCCCTTGTAGATTCAGCCCCAGGCCTGCTGGTCTGCATTCCTGCCACTAGCCCCTTTCACCAAGGGACCCAGGAGGAGCTACATCCATCTGTGCCCCACGTATCAGGACCATCAACATTGAACCTGACTGCTGTCCCTGAAGCAGCAGTGTGATTTGGCTCCAGCTCTGCTCTACTAAAGTTTAGAGATAGTCCCAACCACCCAGGGATCCACCCAAGGTACCTAGGAGAAGTCATGCCTATAGGTGACTCCCAGTAACACACTTGCTGACGTTGGTCCTGATTGTGGTTCCTAAAGAAATCTCATGACTTGGCTGCAGCCCTGCTTTACTGTGGTCCATCAGCAATCTTGTTTTCCCAAGGACCTGGCAGGAACATGCTTAGGGACCCAGTAGAAGCCACACTTGTCTACATCCCTGGTAACAGGCCTGACAACTGTGAATCTGACTGTGGATCTGGAAGCAGCCATGGAACTTGGCTCCAGCCCCACTTGACTGTGATTCCAGAGTTAGTTCCATCACCCAGAAAAAATTCTTTACCTTCTAAAAACAGTGTGTAAAGACTGGAAGAGGTCTTTGCTCCTTCAAATGTAAGGCTACATGGATTATGAAGAATCAGGAAAACCACCAAAATAAACTAATAAAACATGAGTAACCAAACTTAAAGAAATGGAGACTGATGAGCTACTTGACAAAGAGTTCAAAATAACCATCTTAAAGAAGCTCAATGAGCTACAAAGAAATAGATAACTAAATAAAGACAGAAAAAATTCACAAACAAAATTAAAAGTTTAATAAAGACAGAAACCATAAAAAAGACTCAAACAGAAATCCTAGAACTGAATGATACAACAACTGAACTGAAAAATTCAATAGAGAGCTTTAGTAGCAGACTTAATTATGTAGAAGGAATTACTGAACTCAGAGACAAGTCATTTGAAATTTACCTCATTAGAGGAAGAAAAAGAAAAAAAGAATGAAAAGAGTGAAGAAAGCCTATGAGACTTATGGGACACCATCAAGTATATAAAATTCAATATATGAGTTATAGGAGTTGTAGAAGGAACAGAGAAAGAGAAAAAGAAAGAGGTAGAAAGCTTATCTAGAGATATAATGACAGAATCTAGATCCATGATGCCCAAAGAACCCCAAATAGGCTGAACTTAAAGAAGTCTTCACTGCAACATATTATCATGAAATTGTCAAAGGTCAAAGACAGAGAACTTTGAATGTAACAAGAGAAAAGTGACTTTTCATATACAGGTGAAACTCCCTAAAGACTGTAAGTGGATTTCTCAGCAGACACTTTGCAGGCCAGAAGAGAGTGAGAAGATACATTCAAAGTGCTGCAGGAAAAAACCCTGCCAACTAAGAATAATATACCTGGCAGGCAAAGCTATCCTTAGGACATTAAGGGGAAATAAAGATTTTTCCAGAGGGACAAAAGTTCGTCACCATTAGATCTGCCTTACAAGAAATTCCAAAGGGAGTTCTCCAAGTTGAAACAAAAGGACACTAATTAGCAATATGAAAACATAAAGTATAAAACTCACTGATAACGGTAAGTATATAGTTAGATTCAGAACACTCTAATACTGTAATGGTGACATATAAATTTCTTTTAATTCTAGTATAAAAGTTAAAAGATAAAATATTAAAAATAATTAAGTTAATAGCTACAATAATTTGTTAATAGAGATACAATACATAAGTTGTAAATTGTGACATCAATAACATAAAATTTGGGGGAAAGAAGTAAAAATGTATTTAATCAAAGTTAAGTTGTCATCAGCTTAAAAGAGACGACTATAGCTATAAGATGTTTTATGTTAGCCTCATGGAAATCACAAAGATAAAAATTGTAATAGATGCACAAAAACTAAAGAGAAAGGAATCAAAGGATACCTCTACCAAAAAGTCATCAAATCACAAAGGAAAATATTAAGAGAGGAAGAAAGAACGAAAGAATTACAAAACAGGTAGAAAACAATTAATGGAATGACAACAGAAAGTTCTTACCTATTAATAATTACTGTAAGTGTAAATGAATTAAATTTTCCAATCAAAAGACATACAATGGCTGAATGGATAAAACACCAGTATCAACTATCCGCTCCCTACAAGAGACTCACTTTAGCTTTAAGGATACACATAGCCTGAAAGTGAAAAAATGAAAAAAGATAGTCCATGCAAATAATAACCAAAAGGGAGCAGGGGTGGCTACACTTATACTAGACATAGTAAACTTTAAGTCAGAAATAGTCACAAGGATAAGAAAATCATTATGTCATGATAAAGGGATCAATTCATCAAGGGAATATAACACTTATGAATACGTATGCACCCAACATTGGAATACCAAAATATATAAAGCAAATATTGACAGAACTGAAGGGAAAAATAAACAGCATTACACTAATAGTAGGGCACTTCAACACGCCAATATATCCAACAGTGGATAGATCATCAAGACAGAAAATCAATAAGGGAACAGTAGATTTGACAACTATATACCAAATGGATCTAACAGATAATACAGAAAATTCTATCCAATAGCAGCAGAATACAGATTCTTCTCAAATACACACAGAACATTCTCCATGATAGAACATATGTTAAGCCACAAAACAAGTCTTAAAAAATTTAAGAAGAATAAAATCATGTTAAGTGTCTCTTCTGACAAAAATGGTATAAAACTAGAAATTAATAGCAAATGGAAAATTTAAAAATTCACAAATATGTGGAAATTAAACAACACGCCTATAAACACAGTCTTGAACAACCAATGGGTCAAAGGGGAAATCAAAAGGGAAAACAAAAAATTACAGAGATGAACAAAAATGAAACAGAAAATATTTACAGGATGTGGCAAAAGCAATTCTAAGAGGGATGTTTATTGTGATATATATCTACATTAATGAAAAAGAAAGATCTCAAATGAACAACCTAACTTTAGGAACTTTTACCAAGGAACTAGGTAAAGAAGAACAAACTGAGCCTAAAATTAGCAGAAGAGAAAATAATAAAGATTAGAGCAGAAGTAAATGAAATAATGAATAAAGACAAAAAAAAATAGAAAAGATCATAAAAGAGTTGGGTTTTTGAAAAGATAAACAAAATTGACAAACCTTTAGCTAGACTAACTAAAAAAAAAAAAAGAAAGAAGATTCAAAATCAGAAATGAAAGAGAAGACATTACAACTGATAGCACAGAAATAAAAAGGATCATAAGAGACTACTATGAATAACTACATGCCAACAAGTTGAATAACTCAGGATAAATTATTAGACACATAAAACCTACTAAGATTAAATGATGAAGAAACAGAAAATCTGAATAGACCAATGATGAGTAAAGATATAGAATCAGTAATTAAAACACCTCCCCAAAAAGAAAAGCCCAGGATCTCATGGCTTCCCTGGAGTAGTCTACCAAAGCTTTAGCAAAGGATTAATGCCAATTTTTTCCCAGATTCTTACAAAAATTTGAAGAGCAGAGAGCCCTTCCAAATTCACTTTATAAGGCCTGCATTACCCTGATACCAAAGCCAGGCAAGGGCACTACAAAAAAGAAAATTATAGACAAATATTCCTGATAGACGCAGATGTAAATAACCTCAACAAAATACCAGCAAACTGAATTCAACAGCACATTGAAAGGTTAATATACCATGATCCAGTGGGACTTATCCCTGGGACGCAAGAATGGTTCAACATATCCAAATGAATAGCTGTGATACACCACATTAACAGAATAAAAGACAAAAATTATACAATCCTCTCAATAGATGCAGAAAGGCATTTGACAACATTCAACATTCTTTCAGGATAAAGACTCTAACAAATCAGGTATAGAAGGAATATAACTGCAACATAATAAGGGCTGTAGACAACAAGCCCACAGCTCGCATCATACTTAGCAGTGAAAAGTTGAAAGATTTTTCTCTAAGATCAGGAACAAGACAAGGATGCCCTCTCCTGCCACTTCTCTAGAACATAATGCTGAAGTCTTAGGCAGAGAAAGTAGGCAGGAAAAAGAAATAAAATGCATCCAAATTGAAAAGGAATAAGTAAAACTGTCTCTGTTTGCAGATGACATGATCTTACATGAGAAAATCCTAACAACTCCACAAAAAACTTGTTGGCACTAATAAATGAATCCAGTAAAGTTGCAGGACACAAAATCAGCATACAAAAAGTAGTTGTGTTTCTATACACAACAACTATCCAAAAAGGAAATGAAGAAAACAATCCTATTTACAAGAGCATCAAAAAGAATAAAATATTTAAGAATAAATTTAACCAAGGAGGTGAAAGATCTATATACTGAAAACTATAAAATATAGTTTTCAGAAAGAAACTGAAGAAGACAAATAAATAGAAAGATACTTCATGTTTGTGGATTGGAAGAATTAATACTGGTAAAATGTCCATAACGTCCATACTACCAAAAGTGATCTACAGTATTATGCAATCCCTATCAAAATTCCAATGGCATTTTTCACAGAAATAGAAAAAATAATCCTAAAATTCAAGTGAAACTAAAGAGACCCTGAATAGCCACAGCAATCTTGAGCAAGAAGGACAAACTGAAAGTATCACACTTCTTGATTTCCAAATATATTATAATGCTACAGTAATCAAAACAGTATGGTATCAGCATAAAAACAGACATATAGAACAATGGAACAGAAGAGAGACCACACACTTACAGTCAATTGATAGTCAACAAGGGTTCCAAGAACACACAATAGAGAAAGAACAGTCTCTCAATAAATGATGCTGGGAAAGCTGGGTATCCATATGTAGAAGAATAGAATTGAACCCTTATCTCTAAATAAAAATCAACTCAAAGTGGATTAAACACTGAAACGTAAAACTTGAAACTGTAAAACTACTAGAAGAAAGCATACGGGAAAAGCTTTTTGACATTGGTCTGGACAATGATTTTTTTGGATATGACCTCAAAAGTATAGGCAACAAGAGCAAAAATAGACAAGTGGGACTGCATCAAACTAAAAATCTGCACAGCAAAGGAGACAATCAACAAAATGGAAAGGCAACCTGTGGAATGGGAGTAAATATTTGCAAACCATATATCTGATAAGAGGTTAATATCCAAAATGTATAAGAAACTCAAACAACTTAATAGCAAAAAAATCAAATAGTCTGACTTAAAAATGGGCAAAGGATATTAGTAGACATTTCTCAAAAGAAGACATACAAATGGCCAAAAGGTACGCAAAAGGGTGATCAATATCACTGATCATCAGGGAAATGCAAATCAAAACCAGAATGAGATATCTCCTCACACCTGTTAGAATGACTATTATCAGAAGACAAAAAGGTAAATATCAGTGAGGATGTGGAGGAAAGGAATGCTTTGTACATCGTTGATGGAAATGTAGATTGCTGTAGTCATTAAGGGAAATAGTATGGAGACTCTTCAAAGTATTAAAAATAGAGTAACCATGTGATCCATCCAGCAATTCCTCTTCTGAGTATATACCCAAGGGAAATGAAATTATTATTTCAAAGAGTCATCTGCACTCCCACATTCACTGCAGCATTATTCACAATAGTCAAGATATGGAGACCTAAATGTCCATCGATGGATGAATGGATAAAGAGAATGTGGGGTGTGTGTGCATGTATAATACTACAAAATATGTAATAATGCAAAATAATATTTCATTTTATATATATGGCCTTAAAAAGAAGGAAATCCTGTCATTTGCAACAACGTGGATGAACCTGGAGTCCACAGACACACAGAGACACACAAAGACAAATACTGTGCAATCTCACTTATATGTGGAATGTAAAAAAGCTGAACTCACAGAAGCGGAGAGTAGAATGGTGGTTACCAGGGCTGGGGGTAGGGTAGCGGAGACGTTAGTCAAAGGGTACAACGTTTCAGTTATGCAAGGTGAATAAGTTCTGGAGATCTAATGTACAGCACGGTGACTATAGGTGATGGTACTGTACTACATACTTGAAATTTGCTAAGACAGTAGATCTTAAGTGTTCTCACCCCGCCTCCACACACACAAAGATAACTATGTGAGGTGATGGATGTATCAATTAGTTCGGTTGTGGTAATCATTTAGCAATGTACAGGTATATCAAAATGTCATACTGTGTATGTTAAATATCTGCAACTATTATTTGTCAATGAATACCTCAATAAATCTGGGGAAAAAGCAAACCAACAACTTAGACTCTGGGGTTAAACCGCCTGGCTTATAGTCCGCCATTTGAGGACTTAACTTCTTTTCCAATGTCATTTCTCACTTTGCATCTAGTTTAAGGGTACGTCTCTCCATATCCCACTAGCTTTTCACGTCCAGCTGCAGGTCACTTGCCCATCTCCCTGAAGTAATCTTCCCTCCTCAGAACTGCCCTAGCACAGTACCTACACTTCTTACTACCTGCTTTGAACAGATTACATGTATTCTTTTCTTTTTTTTTTAATTTCTCATGGGAAAGCACAGATTTCTTGAGGACAGGATATTTTACTATTGTATTCTTTTTCATATGTCCGGTAAGTTACAGTGTGACTTGCACACTGTGGTTGCTCAAAAAATGTTAGGTGAATGACATCAATTTACAAACACAAATCTGACTCTGAGCATTAACCTGCCCCCAAACACTTATGCGGTTTTTAAAAATTTTTTATTTTTTATTTTTATTTTTTGAGACAGAGTCTTGCTCTTTCATCCTGGGTAGAGCGCAGTGGCATCATTGCAACTCACAGCAACCTCAAACTCCTAGGCTCAAGCGATCCTCCTACCTCAGCCTCCCGAGTAGCTGGGACTACAGGTGTGTGCCATGACGCCTGGCTAATTTTTCTATTTTTTAGTAGAGATGGGGTCTCGCTCTTGCTCAGTCTGGTCTCGAACTCCTGAGCTAAAGCAATCCTCCTGCCTGGGCCTTCCAGAGTGCTAGGATTATAGGCATGAGCCACTGGGCCTAGCCACGTGGTTTTAAATCACTAAATTTGTGATAACTTGTAATACAGCAAAGGAAACGAATATAGATAGAGATGGGCAAGTTTAGTCACTAGCTAGGTTTTCTGTGTTTGTAAAATAGTTGTCTCTCACTACTGGTGTTTGACCTTCCAAACCATGGTGACTCCAATACTTTGAAAGCTATGAATGGGAAATAAAACCCAAGGGGTGGGGGTGGGGAGAGGTAAAGGACCTAATTCGAGGGGTATGTACCATGTGAAGGCACTTACTGTACAGTATGGTAGAATTATGCTTCAAGAGAATAGCAGCAATCTTTTCTAAGAAATTAATGAAATAACAAATCTTTTGACCTGTGTTAACTAAGGCTGAGAAGGGGCATCCAAGTTGTTGAATTATTATTTTTTACACCTATGCTTTCCTCCTTCTGGCGACTTGTTTACACAAAGGTATTTTCAACAACTTCTCTCATCAGAAACTCCATAGCTTTGCATGAGGCGCCCCTTTTCAGGAGGCTGTGCTGGCCTAGGAAATGCTCTTTCAAACACCAGCTGGCCGCAAGCAAGTAAACAACAGTTACTGTATACCTGTGAAGAACCAGATCTTACTGAGAATACAAAAGAAATAAAGTAATAATACTCCCTGAATTTATTACCTAAATTCAGTTCATCCCCAATTTATAAGGGCAATTTATCTTAAACTGAAAACATAATTACCACTAATTTCATTTAAAAAAGTTAATGCAATCCAGAGTCCCAAAATCAAATTTCTGTATGCAAAGACAACACTAAATACCACTAAAATGGTCTTAATTACTTCACTACGAAATATTAGTATTGCAATATAACCTAACCAAGTGTTTTCTCTTTATTATTTAGTCCTTGAATGGTGGTTTCCCTTCTTAGGCTATGACTTTCTGTATACTTAAGAGTATACCAAAACCCAAAACATGTATATGATTCTCAAAGTTTATATAATTTAACCTTGGCTGGGTGTGGTGGCTCACACCTGTAATCCTATCACTTTGGGAGGCTGAGGTGGGAGGATCGCTTGAGGTCAGGAGTTCAAGACCATTCTGAGCAAGAGCAAGACCCTGTCTCTACCAAAAACAGAAAAAATTAGCTGGGCGCGGTGATGCATGCCTGTAGTCCCAGCTACTTGTGAGGCTGAGGCAGAAGGATCGCTTGAACCCATGAATTTAAGGTTGCTGTGAGCTAGCCTGATGCCACGGCACTCTAACCTGGGCAACAGAATGAGACTCTGGGAAAAAAAAAAAAAAAAATATATATATATATATATGTATATAATTAACCTTTAATTTAAAAGAAGTCAAATCAGTGCACAGAATGCAAATGATACCAGACTTATCCAACAAGTTGAAATCACAATGTGCATCGCCTTTGTATAAACTAGTAAACCTTGAATCATCTGAAAAAAGAGTGCTCAGCAGAAGTGTTGGTGCCAACCTCCCCCCTGCCCAGATGATTACTGGAGGCCACAGAGCTGCCCCCAAGGTACACCAGTCCAAGCTAGTTTTCATAAATGCCAAGACTGCCCCTTTAGAACTGAATTAGGGGCATCAAGTTAAAATTTTAGTACAGCTAAGTGGTTGTAAACCAAAGAGGCATAATTTCACAGCACGTACTTTATAGTTGACAAAGCATGGCTCCGTCTCCAAAGCTCCTCCACGATACCTCATTTATTCTGAAAACCGTCATTCACCACCTTCTACAGCCTCCCGTGCTCCTCCTACTGTACAGCTGTCAAGTCCCAGAATGCTACAGGCCTTAGCCACCAAGCTTAACCCACGAGAAGCCGAGGATCGGGGAGGGAAACAGCCTGTCTTCTGGCGTCTCCTCGCACCTCCTCTAGGGAAGGTTTCCCAGCGCCCCCAGAACACACGGATCTGCGGCTCGGTCAATCAGCAAGTATTCACTGGGCGTGTCTGATGTCCTCCTGGCACTGACTGAGAGCTATGAGGGCTTTAAAAATATACATACAGAACAAAGTTTCCTCCTATAAAAGGGGTTACATTCTAGTCCAGGACACAAGGCGAGATAATTTTTAATTAAAGAAATATTTCATAAAGTACTAAAGGTTTTCTGTTAGGACAATCATGGAATATACCCTGGAGACATTTACAGTTTGTACTGCATAATCCAGTACTTTCCAAAAATATTATTTATTACATAAAGATTCCTGTTTATTTTTAAAAATATTTGCATGTCACTCCAATATAGGCTTTGGGGGGCTTCTAATAAAAGACATTTTAAGTTTGGTAAAAATAGAAAGAAGAAACCAGGAAACAGAAATTGTATCAATCTTAAGGGTAAACAAAGCTGTTCTGGCTGAATGCAAAATCTAAACTTGAGGCCACTGGCAGCCAAGGCAAAAAATATAACATGTTAAATTATCTTGTTATCTGAGAGGAGTAGAAAAGTTAAATCCAAAGGACGTTTGAATGGATTCTAAAATGTCCTTACATGGGACTCTAAGGTCTACTGTGTACTGTAAGAGAAATTGTCCTTAACAACAGCTTTAAATAAAACAAAGGCAGAAGGAGATTTTTAATTGGTTGTTTCACCTTTTGACCTTCATAAAAGCTAAGAACGTAGCTGCGGAATGCAGCTCATGAAGTGATGTGTGGACGGGGCTGAGCTGCTGAGGTCCGAGGGTTCTAAGCTGTTCGAAGCTGAGATTCAGAATTCCCAGTCAAAGTGGCAGGGAATATCTTTTAGACTATTTTCCTAAATATCTTTTTTAAAAACAAAACAAAGAAAACTTGGTTTTTAATAGGAGCTGGACTATGAATGAGGTCATGTTTTCTATTAAGAACCTGATATACACAAATGTATTTAGAAGGATTATTATCGAATATTTCTTCTTTACTCAACCACAGGATTTTAGGATTTGGGATTCTGTAGGCCAAACTTTGAAAAAATTTCCAAAAAAAAAAACTTTGAAAGTTCTATGGATTTGTCTACTTTTTGTCAAGTAATAACATTTTTTTTTGAAATAAGGATCTACCATCTAACTCTATTATTTTATAAAAGAAAAAACATTTTAACACCAAAAAAATAAAAATAAAAAACCAGAAAGGACATAATATCAAAGTAAAAGAGAGGTTATAAAAATGAATAAATTTAGCTTCATGCAAGACAGTAAGATGGTCTTCATTTTGACCCTTTGTTTGGGGCCAACGTGGACTGTATTGAGGAGGACTTGGGAACCTCTCACCTCAACTGTAAGCATCTTGCAGGCAGGGACTAGCCACATACAGGGACACTATGCCAGCTTTTTTATTCCATTGCCAAATATTCGAAAATCCAACCCTATATAAAAGAGACACATGTTCTATGCTTTTGAGGGGCCATTTGTAAATTTCCCACAGTCCTCTGCGAAGAGTCGACATGGAGATCACTGTAGAGACGGTAATGAGGGAGCATCATCTAGTGGTAATAACGGTAACCGCAGGCTTTCAAAAATAATAAAAATCTTCCTAGAATACATAGTTTCCAGGTATGTAAAATGTAGTTTTACATACCTGGTATGTTTGGAAACCTGGTAGTTTCCAAAATGTAAACTATTACATTTTGGCTCAATGTAAGACTTCCAGTATAACTCAATAAAAACAAACAAAATGTCCTGATTTTCAGTATAGTTCTGGGTATTTGAAAGCACTCTTCTTGCTCCTTCATTTTTTTCCAGTGATTTTATTTATCATCCTCCGTATTCAAACAGGATTTCAGGCAACTTACAAAAATATATCATGCAATAAAACAAAATAAAATTTAAAGGAAGTAGGGAGGAGATCTGTTAAAAGGAACAATAATATGAAGCCAAAAGTGAAATCAGTACCAAAATACATGTCACAAGGTCTCCGTATTTGTTAGGAGTGGATTATATATTCAGCTTTAAGCTTTCTAGCAGGCAACTTGAAAAGAGAAATCCATTAGTTTCATGAGTCAAAACTTCATAAGATCAAAAAAAAAAAAAAAGCTGAGTTTTAGAGGAGCCCAGTGCTGAGACAAGAGAGTAATCTCTCCCACATTGTAATAAAATGAACAATGTCCTCAGCAACCAGCTAGCAAATACAACAGCGCGCTGCGTAGTGGTTTCCTACGACTTCCTCTACGTATGAGCTGATACATCACTAAAGCCACATTAGTCAAGGTAATTCCACAGAGGACTACAATGCTACGGTCCAGGTACGCAGCTTTTGCCAGTCCAGCTTTGTCGGACAATCGTCTCGGATATCCAGAGAAATGGACTAGATTGCATTAGTTTCAGGCAACTGCTGTGGTAGATTACAAAGATGGCTACTCTTTTACGCCTCTCTGTGTCCGTGCCTGGGCCAATGTGACATTGCAGCTCTTCCTGCAAAGAGACCCAGTCTATTTCCTCACTCCTTGAAGGTCCTCCTTAAACTCCTCCCTCCTTAAAATCTTGGAACAGTGTCATGTGAACAAGCCTGCGCTAGCCTGGTGGAGGATGAGAGATGCATGGTCCATTCACCCTTGTACCAGGGTGGATAGCCATCAACTGTCAGACACGTGTGTGTGGCTGTATAGATCAGCCAGCTCCCAGGCCACCACAAACATGAGTGAGCCCGGCAGACATCAGCCACGGTTGGCCCAGCTCTGCAGAACTGCCCCAGCTGACCATGAGACTATAATAATAATTCACTGTCACTTTAAGACCCTCTTTCCTGCCTCTAATTGCATCAGCCATCATGTTCAGGCCATTTTCTCCTTCACGGCTCTTGGGTCCAGCTGTGCCTCTCTCTTTCTTCTGGTGTCCTCAGTTTTTCACCTCTAACCTGAGCACTACAAACTAAGGCTCCGAGAGATGAAGGGACTGCTCAGGGTCACACAGCATGGAGCCTGAGATTCAAGCCCATGTGTGACAGTCCCTTTGACATTCTGACACCCAACTGCATAGCCATCACTGCTTAGTTGGCAAAAGGAGATCCAGAAGCCAGTCTTTGGTACCATGAGGATCTACATGAGAGAGCCAGCTTCTCCTTTGGTTACATGAGCTTGGATAAATAGCTTAGTGTGTCCAAACCTTGTTTTGCTGATCTGCAAAAGGGGTTGATAATATTAATAATATCTACCAGGCTTGTTGCAAGGTTTAAAACTTGAGAACATCATGAACGTTTGCTCTAGTGTTAACACAGTCGGTGCTTAATAAATGGTGAATGCATACACCAAGGGAGGCATTACTGCCTAAGGCATAGGCTTGAACTGAGAGCTGTGACTCACCATCAGCCACCGCTACAGCAGAGTCAGTTGGCAAATACTCATTGAGTGCCGACTATGTGCCAAGGTACTAGGATATAGTAGTGAGCTAGAGAGGTTCTATGTTACTTTCTCAAGCACTGAAATCCTGGTTTCTCCTCCTTAGTTAATGCCCATCTGAACTGCAGGCATTCTCTCTGATCTCTCCAAAATTCCTCTGAGGAGGATTTTAAAGGATTAAAAGTCCTTCTTCATCCAACAGACATTTATTAGACTCCTTGCCTGTTCCAGGCACTCCAGTAGGTGCTGGGGATACAGTGAAAATCAAAGGTAATCAAAGCGACACAATTAGTATTAAGTTACTAAATGAAGTCACAACTAGTGAGGCTGTAGGAAATCAATCAGAGCTCATATTGACATTTATTATAGCTCATAATCCTTCAGAAACAGTTGATTCATAGCCTACCCCTAGAGCAATGCAGAGCATATGAATGGAGCACATTGTAGAAGGGAAATTAGATTATCCTATTCCCTAAAGAGTAATTAATTTATACAGTGGATTTGAGGAAATATTTTTACATTAAAACAGTATGGTGTTTAACTTATTTCACAGGTGGCATCTGGGGGAAAAAGGGACCCATTGAATAGAACCAAACTATGTAATTCACAAAGCAGAGATTAAAGTTTTCAAAGGTCTAGAAACATTCCATTGGCCAATGGGTTCCTGAAGTCAAATACTTTTACAAAAGCCACATTCTCGTTTTTGCTCATCACTAAAAAATGGAGTTTGTTGGGTCCCTGGCTTTAAAATCAATAAATCTCATCCATGTCCCTCCTTAAATGTCTTTCTAATAGCATCCCTATCATTTGTTCTCACTGCCACCACCCTCAGCATTCCCTGCATGGATTCTTGTAACAACTTTTTCCAGATTTAATAAACACTGAGCACTTACTGTGTGTCAGGCACTGTGCGAGGCTCTGGGTCAGTGGTAAGCAAAGTCACGACTCCTGTGCCAGGAGGCTCAGAGCCCACCAACTCTCCCCAGAAACCCCACACCTGTTGTCCCCACTACAGACACCACTGTGTGTTTCCTGAAGCGCATGTCTGCTAGCTCAGGCCTCTATGTGTAACCTTGGCACCCTCCCCAAGTCTTTGGGATGAAGTTAACCCTCCTTGGTGGGGCATCAAAGGCCTCTCAGGGTATGTCCCCTCCAGACCTCTCCAGGTACAGCCTCGTGGGCATCTGAACCTCAGGCCAGAACAAAGCCCTGGCACACACCCAGCCCCGACGCCTCCCTCTCCTGACAGCCTTTCCTGGATGACCTCTCCCTCCCTCCCAAACAACCACCCGCCTTTGTGTTGCTTTGCCCTTCAAGAAGGAGCTCACGAGTCAGCTTCTCTTGGGGAGCTTTCTCCTCACTCCTAGCGCTACCTTTCCGACTTAGAAAACAATAAAATAAACACCACTGTAAGATTACATGGCACCTGATCTAGTATTTGATGGCTCAGCAAGCCCTTTCTGACTCTGCCTTGCTTCAGTTGGGTGGCTCCTAATATAAGCACCACATTAGTAGACATGATGCCCGCCCAGTGCCAGGGCTCCCCACCCTCCCCCTGGGGCCAAGCCAGTGTCTTTAATTCCTTTTCCCCAGAGCCATCCAGGGCCAGACACGAACTACACACTGTGTAAGTGGCGATGATGCCTTCAAGGTGAGTTTGAAGTAAAACAGTAGAAACTATCTGTAAGTCCAGCACAAAGCAAATGGTTAAGACGACTGTTTCACCCACCTAAGTAAATGTTATACAGCTATTAACAATGAAGATCTTGAAGACTGCTTAACAATATAGAAAAATTTCTCACGACATAGTATAGTTATTATCCCCCAACTGGAAATTCACATAATTGGCAAGTTTCAGGGTAAGTAACTAGAGACAAACATACTTTTGTAAATCTAAAATATTAACAGCAATAAGTTTGTGGTGATGGGATTTTATTTTCTTTATTATAGATTTCTAAATTTCTCTCTGTAATCTCTGTTTCTCTCTGCCTCTGTCTCTTTCTCTCAACAATGAACATAAATTACTTTTATAATAAAAGGCAAACATCTTAGGAGGGAGAGCAGGTTAAGGTTGGCAGAGACGTGGAGCAAATGAAAAGACCCCACTCTTCTAAGATGCTGGAAGAAAGAAAATGCAATTAATAGAGATATTGCCAAGGCAGCTCCTACATGTCAGGTTAGCTAATGAGATAAGCTGTTTGTGGCCAACGCCGGCAGCTGAATCTCCCATCCTCGTGAAGTAGGACAGATGGCCACACAGAGGTGCAATATTGCAGAGAATAAAAAGACCAGCGTGCAGGGGAGAAAGTGCGTCTGTAGGCAAAACCTGAAACTTCTATAGATTCGAATGCAACCCTTACAATTAAATTTTAAGGAGGGGTTTAAGTCTCATTTGGCTACTCTATGTCCTGCAGGGCTTAGAGGAGAATCCTGTTCACAATAGGTACTCGAAATGTATTCTAGGGGCTAAATACAGGCATTTTTCAAAAAGCATACCAGACATCTGGGGATTTGGTGAGGCGACCTTGCCTTAATGCAGTGGGAACATGGAAATCACATTCTGAAATATAAGCCCAGGGATCTCTTTTTTCCATTAAATAAGGAATTTCTTGGGATTTGCTAAACATTTCTGTTTTTATTCAATACAGAAACTTTTAGGCAAAGGGATGCCAGAAACAAACCTGGAGCCTAAAGCCTAGGGCAGGGTTTATTTATTTGGGCATAGGAAACTAACACGCAGCATGCCACCCCCCCAGGGAAGCCCTTCCCCCGACACGCAGCTAACTTGTAAGAATCCAAGATGCCTACATATGATCTTTGGGCTCAGAAGAGGTTTAAAAAGGAACCCCCCCAAAACAAAAACAAAAAACCCCAACGAGTTCTTCACCACATCTTGTTCCAACTTCAGGCACTTTCCACTTTGAATCCCCCTCAAAACATCCATGTAAGATGAAGCATCAATCAAGTATCAACAGAACATGTCCTGCTAATACCATGGAAATTCCCAACGGGATACCTCAGGCTCAAGGGGAGTTCCGGCTTCTATCAGCCTTTAAGATGCAGCCCGCAGGCCCCGGCCCCAAGCAGTCCGGGACAATGACGAAGGTTAAATGATCCACAGAGGCGTGGGACAATGATGAGAGTTACAGGATCCACAGAGGCGTAGACACAGCCACAGAGCAACTGCTAATGCGAAAATGACTAGGAACACCATGGAGCGTAGTCTGGGAACCCGCCTGGAGCCACAGAAACCCAGAGACAACAGGCTGTCACAGCTGGAATGAATCTTCCCAGACAAGTCATCAACCTCCTTATTTTCTAGTTGTAGACACTGCAGCTCTGAGAAGAGAGAGGACTTGCCCAACACGACCCAGCCAGTGAATGGCGGGCCTGCAAGTAGAGACCTCACCACAGACTCTGTTAAGATCACAGAGCCAAATATCCATATTTCCACCGCCATGGTTTTGCCCCCAGATTATGAAGTAGTGTAAAAGGTGTATCGAAAAAATCTGAATTTATATTCCAGGTGCAACAATTATTAGCAATGTGATCTTACTTTCCTCTTGGAAAAATATCATTCTGACCAGTATCTCATAGGGTTATTGTGAACAATTAAGAAGACAAACAAGAAAGCCATTTGTAAATCACAAATTCTACTTTAAAAATATAAGTATCTGTACTTAATCATGGTGTTCTTAGGCCATACTTACTTGGTTAGGTTAGTTCTTGGCACATAAGAAGTTTTCAACTGGTGTTAGGTATTATTATTATTTGTCCTCATAAATAGTGGTACTGACTCTCTTTTGTTTTATTCCCCCAACTTACTTAGCTCAGTACCCCACCCCAAATAAACTACCTTTTTTAAAATTTGTGAGCTGCATATTTGATTATATTTCCTTCTTTGCATTGGCTACTAGGAGGCTCAGAGTAAAATTTCTGACTCATTCCCAGTAGGACTTAATGGTATGGATTTTTGATACCAGTCTTATTCATGACTTATTTTTTCTACCCAAGCTTCCCCTTTGCTCCATTTTCCTCCCTTATTTGTTTTCTTTTACCTTGTATTCACTAAAATTTTAAAGGTTGTTTTAAATCCTTCTTAGAATGAAGGCATTGTAAATAAATAACTTTTGAAAGATGCTCAATCAACAGTTGATTATTGGACAAAAGAAAGAAACAAACAAGAGTCTTGATTTATATGGTTTCTTTCGCTCTCCCTTTTTCTCTTCCTTCCTTCCCTCCTTCTCTTCTTCCCTTTAATTGTCACATCTGGCTTAACATTTTTCTTGAAACATGAAACCAAATGGCAAAGAAAGACTTAGGGTGGGGTTTGCATCCACATCCATGAATATCAGAGGGCAGAATCTTCATTTCTTTAGGGCTTTTGACCAGTGAAGAAAACAACCAAAACCTTAGATTTCTGAGTGGAAGACCATATTTTACCCTTGATGCTTCTAGCAAAACATCTATTTTTAGAAAATAAGACATTTGGGGGGATATTATGACAAAAAAAATTCAGATGAGATGAAATACTTTATTTTCTCCCTATTTAAAAGTACATGCTCATTAAAGAAAATTGGTCAAATACTGTACAGAAAAGCAGTAAAAAATGAAATAAAAATCATGGACAGGGGAAATATTTTAAATATTATCCTTAAAAGGAAGGCGAGACACAGAGAGAAGAATGCAGCTGTTAAAAGTTCTAGAGCCTGCTTCTCTTTCTGCTGGTACTTGCATTCATTTATTTTTCTGTTTTCCTTGTTATTTATGAGAAGGGTCCTGAATCCTGACTCAGCAAAACTGAGGATCATTGGATCCAGTCTGGCCTTCGGGACCTCTTGTCACATCACTCCTGTGGTGCTTCCTGTTTCATGGCATCGTGGGGATGCATGACAAACATCCTGTTTCTGTGGCCACTCTGAAGAACACATGTGTTTTACTTTATTTTCAGTTCTCTGGTGCCTCACTACAAACAGGCAGGAATTCTTCGGCTTTCCTGTGCAGTCAGGACCTTCAAGTGGAGGCCAGGGAGCATGATAAAAAAAAAAAAAAATCTTGTTTAGGTAAAACTAAAGAAGAGCCAGCAGTGTGGCAGGTGCTTGTGACCAGTCCCAGGTTTCTCTTTTTGCCAGGTAGCTGGTTTTTGTATTTATTTATATCCATCTTACACCAACGAAGTGATTTGAGGGGGCTTTCAAAGGCATATACAAATAGGATAAGAAAAAAATATGCAAAGAAATTAAGGCAGAAGGGAAATAAAGGGTAAGGTTGGCATACAGATTGTATTCCCTGAAGGTCTTATCCAACAGCCAGAGGTGGGCAGCCAATTGGTTCTGAGCTTCCAAATTGCCAAAACCAAGAAGCAGACATGACGGGTCGTCAAACTCAGGGTCCACAGGTGGGTCAAACACGCACACGCACCAGGCGTTCCGGCGTTCCTGGGTCTGACTGCTGGTGGCAACGCCTCTTTTGGGTCCCTACACCCCAACTCTGCCCCTGCCCTGCTGCATTTCTTCCCCTCGCAGCTCCTGGGGGCAGTTCCTTGGGAACACCTGCGACTCTGCCTGGGGGCTTTGTTCTCGTCCCTGACCCAGAGCAAGCTGACGTGCTGGAGAGGTAAGCTCCCGACGCCGTCCTCGACTACGCGGAACACGCGTCTGTGGACAAGTATGCCAGCTCCTCTGCTCCTCTGTAGAGTGATTCCGGGGTATGTGCTACACTGCCTCCCCGGGGTCCCCAGCAGGATTGAGCCCCGCTGCCCACAGTGGTCACTGGCTTGATGACGCACCTGTATCGGGACCTTCCCTCTTTGTCTCGCTTGCCCTCTTCCCTACCGGGGTTTCTGCCCGGTAGGATCACCTTCCAGGTGACCGGCTCTCGGGGGCTCGGTTCAAACCCAAACCAAAGCAGGGACTCTCTGGGGTCTAGTGGACAGTGGTCTCGAGATGCCCCCAGTAAACACAGTGACGACTGTCATGGTGCTGACTCCTGCAAGGTCCTCGGGTACTGCTGAGCGCAGCTCGCGTAATCAGTGCCACAGCTGCGTTCACTGCTCCGGTGAGGGGACCGCTTCCGAGAACCAACTTCCAGCGCTGCTGTGTGAAGCTGAGCCGATCACTCTGTCTGGCCTGCAGTTCCATAACCTCTCACGAGAGAGGATTGGTCCCCTGGTCTCTTCTGGTTCTAAGATTCCTTAACTTAAAATACAACACACACCTACATGAGTTTAAGGGTTTAGGGAGAAAAAACAAACCCAGTGCTCTCCGCTGAGGTGTTTCTCAGAGAATCCCAGTCTGTCTGGTTCAAGCCCTCAGGGTGGGAAGATGGGGAGGTGGCCCTGGAGGAGGGAAATGTCTGGAGATCTGTCAAGGTGACAACCTAGTGGGGAGGGCGTGGCGAGCGGGTAGCAGGGAGCAAGAGGAGCTGGGGAAAGAGAACAGTCTGTAAACAAGAGAGGAAATGACAGGGCCTTTGGGGGCACACTGAGTAAGTTATAACTGACACAATCTGGTTGGAAGGCATGGGGACTTTTGGGGCAGAACATTCCGTGAGACGAGGATCTACACTGCAGAAACTCTCAGTGCAGGATGGTATCATCCAGCGAGGCTGAGGAATTAAGAGGAATCCCAGCCCCACCCTTTAACAAGTTATATTTAGCAAGTTACTTATCTAAGCCCCAAATGAGATAATCCCTATCACAGGAGGCTCTGGTGGAGATTAAATGAGAGTATCTAACACATGACCTCCAAGTAGATGCTTAGTAAATACTGGTGTTGGACTCCGCTGGCTGAGCCTGAATTAAGGAAATGCATGTTCACCACCTCTGACCACAGACTTCTCGATACTCAAAAAGTGGGTATTTTTACTCACAGCTATTTCAGAACTAGTTTGCATTTTTATTTGATTAAATCCCTACAAAGAGAAAACACATACAACATCCAAACCATACACTGTTACAGAATAACTGTGCCTTAAGGGTACTTGAATTCACTATTTAATTTCAGCAAAAATTTCTAAAACAAAACCAAATGTAATGGTTTGCCTGTTACTTTTCTTTAAAAACTAGCTGTGACCTTATCAAGTTATTCCCCTCCCTGGACCTCAGGTTTCCCGTAACGTAAATCAAGGAGGGTTGGGCCAGAGGTACTTGAAGTGTACTTTCAAGTCTTTGGTCTGTTTCAATTCCAGGAGTCCCTGGGAAAGCAGAGCAATGAGTCCTTTATGAGGTCATAGAAGAGCTACTTCTGTCTGCCATTGTCACACTTGTGTTCTGAGCATCTCAGAAGCCAGCTCAGAGACTCTAACCCTTAATGACTTCCCTGGTCAATAAATTAGAGAATACTTTCCCCCTTGCTACCATTCCTCTGTAATTTATGTCCTGTGGTCTCAGAGGTTCATTCAGGGCACAGGAAAATCTGCCCGTTAATCCCTCCTCAAGTTCAATGTTTGTTTGCAATTAAACTTCCAAGAGAGGCCCTGAGGCAGAACTCAGAGAGATAAGGTCTCTCCCATCACTTCCAACACATCCCCTGAGGCTCCGCTCAAGCCCTGCCTCCCCTGTCCCACTCCAGCCTGCTAAGGTCTCCCACTTCTCTGACTCATTTCAGTGAGTGGGCTCCATGTAAGTATGGGCACCTTATTACATACTTTGCGAAGTTCTACGTGTCTGCATCCTATAAATGAGCAGTGGGTTGCAGGGGAGTAGACTGTTTCCCACTGACTTGTGCAAGCAGTCCAGCCTAGCGTGGGCTCTGAAACCACACTGGCAGAGGTTTGAATTCTGGGCCTGCTCTTAAGACTGGGCAATGTGGGCGTATTATGTGGGTGATTCTGTGATGCATACATAACGGACATCTGTGCTTTTGACCTTCTAAATATCCCTTTTTCTGGAAATAGCACTCTGATGTCACTTTGTGATCTGGGCAGGCTGAACCCACCACCCCATTCCAGGGTGTGCCCGGACTTCGGCTGGCCCATTAGCATATGTACCCGCCCTGGATCAGGGATGAGTGTGTGACCCAAGTCAGCTCAATGAGAATTAGCTCCAGGAATTGTAGCCACAATTCTTTTATTCAAGATTGCAAAATCCAAAAGGCTTCAAAACCCAAGTTTTTGTTGTTGTTTTTGTTTTTTTTTGTGTGTAAGTTTGATGTTCAGACTCTTTGGTAGCAAAACATGACTCACCTGCTGTGACACTATTAATAATCATCTTTATTCATCCCACTTAGTGTTTAACTATTCAAAATTTTTGTTCTGGATATACTATACATTTGAGTAAAACCTACTGGGGGTGTTATGAAATACACAATATATGTCTATATTACCCTTCTAGTTTGCAAAAGAATCCAAATTCTGAAACACATCAGGGCCCCCATGTTTTGGATAACGGAATGTGAATTTGTGCAGACGTCCTGCATTTGCACATGATCTTCCCTCTGCCTGGAAAGTTTACTTCCCCCGACCCCCTCCCAATCTTCTTCAACTGACAAACTCCTATTTAATCTATATGCCCCAACCTAAATGTCCTCTCCTGAGGCATTCCCTGACTTTCCTCGGGAGAATTAGCCATGCTGTCATCTAGGTTCTCATGACACTTGATCCATACACATTACATCAGTTTTCATACTGCATCATGGTCCTCTCTGTGTACACCTGCCCTTCAGTGGGCTCCTAGGAGCAGGGAGGGACCCATCTTTGAATCTTCAGTTTCTAGCATGATGCCCAACATAACCATAGTGGCAATAGGGTATCTTATTTCTACAACCTCCCAAAGAGGGAAACATGGGCAGAAACATAGAATCATTGAAAGTGCATATTTCCAGTTCTATAAATTATGAAAAAGGAGTCTTGGTTCTAATCTATTCTGTGATGCTGCAAAAACTGTATTTTCTGTCAATATATAAAAGTAAAATGAAGAAAACTTAGTGCATTTTATTTTATTTTGTTTTTGAGACAGGGTCTCACTCTGTTGCCCAGGCTGGAGTACAGTGGTATGATCATTGCTCACTGCAGCCTCAAACTCCTGGGCTCAAGCAATCCTCCGGCCTCAGCCTCCAGAGTAGCTGGGACTACAGGCATGCACCACCATGCCCCACTAGTTTTTAAATTTTTTGTAGAGATGGGGTCTCGCTATGTTGCCCAGGCTGGCCTCAAACTCCTGGCCTCAAGCGATCCTCCCACATTGGCCTCCTAAAGTGCTGGGATCATAGGCATGAGCCACCATGTCTGGCCTTAGTGCACCTTAGAATTGGCTGAATGGGACATCAATCAAGACAATTGATGGAGATTCCCCCTCCCCGCAAGTCAGGGCTGCCTCACACACGAGTCAACACCTCTGAGGTCTGGCACGTGGCAGGGCCTCAACCCACATTTGCCACATTGGACGAGGAGTTTGCTCATCAGCGATATATTTATGTGAGATGGCAGCAGCAACTGGGAAGAAGGGGGCCCTGGCAGAAGAGCAACCCTTTTTGAGGCTGGACAAAATCATATCTACTAACAGACATACTCTGAAACATGGAAATCAGAGGCTAAGTACTTAGAATCAGATTATTTAGACCCTGTAAAAACACACAGACTTCTTTTTTTATTGTCTGTCTACTTCAGTGTGCTCTCTTTATCCGAATAAAAGCCAGAATGATTAAGTGTTATTTGGCTTAATCACTATGATGTGTATCTGGCTTTAAGTCTTGGGTTAGAATTCTATTAATTATCAAAATGCTTCATAATTAGAGGGCTCCCTTTGTCTGACAATCCCAAAGTGCTTACATATAGTTCTTAGATATTTTCAATGACATTTGGGATTTCAACTGCCTTTGAATGGGTTTTCCAGAGCATTTGGAAAATACGGTCCCAAATGAGCTGCCTCCAGGGTACGAACTGCATCTTTACTACTTGGGGCTCACACTGAAGACTCCCAGAGTGGTTTTGCTAGTAGGCCCCCAGCAGGACTCCACCGTGCCTCTTGTCTCTGACGAGTGTCCTCATCAGTCATGATGTGGCTTCTCTGCTCAGTCTGATGTGTCTGAGCAGCACGGGCAGCACGTGTCCAGTGCTGTGCGCCACAGGATCACGTGGGATACAGAGACGGTTTCTCGGCCCCAGGCACTTACAGGCTCCCTGGGACATGTTTATGGGAGAAACTACTAGGAGAGCAACTGAGGTCAAACCAGATCCAAGGCCGGACGTTATGGAATGTGCCACAGCATAGGGCATTCCGAGACCAGACACGGTGCGCTCAGGTGTTCTAGGAGAGGGGGGCCTGGGAATGCACAGGGAGCAGGGATGGTGATGAAATGGACATGACGTCACATCCAGGCCCTGGTAGTTCTCAGGTTCCTGCTTTCCTGCTCCACTTCCGGGGACAAGAGAATGTCAGGTCAGGATCTTTGTCTGTTTGGTTCACTGGTATATATTAACCACTTAGAAGAGTGCCTGGCACACAGTAGGCTCTCCATAAACAGCATGTTGATCAATGACAGCGGAGACATGGTTCCACCCTTTGCCCTTCCACCACCTTCCAACAGACTCAAACGGTTGACATCCAAATCTAGCCATCACTGTGGACAAGCACCCTTGGGGACAAACTGTATGCAGCTGAGGTTCTTACGAATACCTTTGAACACATCTAATGTATCTGATTTAAAGTACCCCTTTCTTTCTTTCAAGTACCCCTAAGCTTTCATTTGCCCAGAGATCTCAGACGCCACAACTAGGCCTGTCAAGATTATGTTGCCTCTTTACCCCCCGACCCTGGGTCGGGCAACTGTGTGGTCCTGGGCAAGCCACATGGGCTCCAAGAGATTCATTTCCATCATATATGAAATTAGTGGCTGGATTAGCTTATCTCTAGGGTCCCTTCACAAACAATGATTGAGACCGGAATTTGGTGTTTAACATCATTTTTTAGCAGTAGAGAAGACAGAGAGTGTTTTTGTTTTTGGTTTTTTAAATTTGATTTCTGGGTCCACCCTCTTTTTTTTTTTTTTTTTAAATTTGTGGCACCTAGCATCATCTGGGAAATGAGTCCACCCTCTTGCTGAGAAAATCCCAGTGACCCCCCCAGCCCCTCCTTCACCAACTGGGAGGGTGTGGCCAACTTGCTGTAGCTTTGGAGTCCTGTTTCTGCTTTCTCCTTTCTCAGTGGCTCATCCTATCTTCCCAATTTCAAGCATCCTAGACATTTCTTTCTCCTTTCTCTTCCATCAGAGCCTTTGGCTCCAATTTGGTTAAGGAATTTGGACCTGCATTTTGGATTCTTGACTGTAAGCCTCCCCTCTCTAGATCCCTCGTTTCTCTCTTTCCTCTGGTAGGTGCTGCCCCAACTCCATTTACGTTCCCTCTCATTCCTCTCCCTTTACATCCTGCTTGACTTTGGCAAATACCCCCGCAGCTTTACACAATCGCCCTGGAGAAAGAATCCTTCTCCACTGGGCTCAAGAGATCAAATGTTTTTATGTAAAAATGACAGCTGCCATCCATTGAGCATCTGCTCTGCACCAAACACTTTATGGAAATCATCGCCGTAACCTTCACTAAAACTCTGTGATGTTGACGTGATCCTCCCATGTTAAAGCTCAAGAGAATGACACTTAGGGAAGTTACTCAGCAAGAACGTGGGAACCAGAGAGCTCAGGCCTGTGTGTCTCAAAGCCCATGGGCCTTCTCCACTATTCTAAGCACGTTAACACTATACAGAGGCTTAGGATGTGCATTTGTAGTTTTAGTGGTCACTCCTAGATTCGGGAATTTTGAAGTTGGAACATACTTACGAAATCATTTAAGTGACTTCTAGTAGAAGCTAAGAAATACAAGAACATACCCACACAGAAGAAAAGTATGATATAATTACATGGAAGAATGCACGTATATTATATACATCTATATTTATAAAACAAATGGAAAGTATATCTTTACAAACTTCCATGGAACATTTACAAAAATTGGTGTATTTGGCCACAACAAAAGCCTTAATCCTTTTTTTAAGGCTGAAATTGTATTATGTCCAATATGCCCCCAAGCCATCTTGCATGATGTTCTATCCAAAAGAAAAAAAAATTGTTTGCCATTGTCTAAACATTGTCTACACCCTTACCTTTCCCAACTTAACACAGTCTTTATCCATATTGCTTCTGAGACGTGGAATGCTTTCTTCTAATATCTGTCTACAGAACTCCTAGGCATTCTTCAAGCCCATCCTAAATGCTATTTTCTCCATAAGGCGATTTCTGATCTCACAAAAGGGTGTGATATGTTTATTAAAGTAATTTATATCTTAGACCTCACTGACCTATTTGTTGGTGTCTGTCTTTAGAGGGCAGATGGGTGTCTGACCTCCTTGCGAATTCCATAGCACTTAGCACAAAAACACACAAAATAGCACTCATTACAGAGCTGAATTTAATTCAGAATTGCTTATTTTGACTTGGTACAACATAGGAACATAAAACAATTGAGATAGGCAGATTTCCATACATTCTAATAAAAAGCACTCTTTTATATCAATTACTCATTTTGTCCCTTAAATATGCCTGGGTTGAAATTTCAGCATTCTTTCTGTCAGTTCATATTAACTTTCTAAGCTAAAGTAAGTAAATTTACTGAATATGCTGAATCAGCAAATAGGGTTTTTTAAGTAAAAAAAATATTATTTTTAAAGGAGAAATGTCTAATTGAGTATGCATGCCAATAGCAAAGTATAAGAAAATATAAAAGAAAAAAAAGACACCTACTGTAGCATTAGCTTTTAGACTAAATAATATTTCCATTTATAAAATGTGACTTTCTATTAAGGTGCTCAATAGTTTCTTCACAAGTAATTTTCTCAAGAAGTACAAATAAAATTTTGTTTGAGCCTCTTTTATGTAGCTGAGCTGCTTTATAACATTAGCTACACAAAAGGAGGGGAAAGTTAAAGGAAGGCTCTACAGGTCATCTTTTGCATTGGTATAGGTAGCATTTATTAATGTTCCTTATGTCATTGAAATGAGTATTATTATCTCCATTTTACAGATAGGGAAGCAGAGGTCTAGAAAACCCTTTGCTTAATAGGCATTTGTTGAGAAAAAAAGGAAAAGGAGCATAATGAGGATAAAAAATGTATCCTACAAAGGGTTAGAATGTCAGACTGAGCAAAGATATTTGCTTTCCTCTCTCCTTTCCAAAATTCCATTCAAATGGTTGAAAAGATACATATGTTGTAACAAGTATAAAACAAGAAAGGATATGATCAGCAGATAAAAAATTCTGAGGAATTTCTGGATATTGGAAAGTTTATGTTGGCAAGAAACCACAGCAGAAGAAACCACCAAAGCAGACTATTACAGAGATGAAAAATTCTAAACTCAGAAACCACAGGTACAATGAGAAGGAAGGGCCACGAGCAAGAGTGGTCACTGACGTCATGACGGGACTGCCTGAAGAACAGCGAGGTCAGCCCCGCCTGCCCCGCCGCAGGCGAAGAAAGCTGCCCTGGGAGATTTCGAGATTCTCTCTCAAATATTGGCAGACAGAGCAGACAAACATTAGTGAAGATATAGAAGACCTGAACAACTTAATCTACGCCCTTGGATGCAAAAGTCCCTCTACCCAATTAGCAAGAATGCTCACCAAAATAGCCATCTTTCCAGGCACACTTGGAATGTTGACAAAGACTGTTCAGATACTACGCTATAAAGCAAGTCTCAACAAATCTCAAATAATGAGCATCACAGATACCACATTCTCTGACCACAATACAATCAAGTTAGCAATTAATTTGAACTGAAAAAAAAAAAACACCAAAACCCTCCACACTTTAAAAAATATAATTAAATAGTGCATGGGTCAGAGAAAATGCCATAATGACAATTTTTAAAAATACTTAAAACTGAATAATAATAAAAATACTATATATCATAGCTCAAGAGATACAAGTGATATTACAAAAATCATGATCTTTAATATTTATATTAGAACAGACGAAAGACCAAAAATTAATGAGCTAAACATAAATTTCAGAAGTTAATAAGGTTTAAAAAATGACTAAATGAATAAACCCAAAGAAAGTGGAAGGAAAAATAAGAGCAGAACTGCATGGAACAGAAAATAAAGCTTCAATGCAGAGGACCCACCAAGCCAAAAGTTGATTTTTCAGGAAGACTAATAAAATTAATAGGATTCTGGAAAGAATGGCCAATAAAATAGAAGGCATATATGAGCAACGTTAGGAAAGAAAAAAGAGGCCCTGCAGCATCTGTCCCCAGGCTGGCGTACAGTGGTGCTATCACAGCTCACTGTAACCTCAAACTCTTGGTCTCAGGCGATCCTCCTGCCTTAGCTTCCCTAGTAGCTGGACCACAGGCTCAAACCCATGTCACTGCACCCAGATAATTATTTTTAAAAATTTTTTGTAGAGAGGGGATCTCACTATTTTGCCCAGGATGGTCATGAACTCCTGGCATTAAGCAATCCTTCTGCCTTGGCCTCCCAAAGTGCTGGGATTACAGGCATAAGCCACTGTGCCAAGCCAAAGGACCAAATTTAAAACCAGAAATAAACATGAACTGGCATTTCACAGAAGACGAAACATGAAAGGTCTGTACACATATAAAAATTATGCTATAGCACAGAAATGTCAATTAACACACACCGATACAATTTTATACTTAATAGATCAGGAAAAATTAACCCGTCTCATAATGCCAAATATTGGAAAGGAGATAAATCACTGAGAACTTCTACACTGTGCTAGTGGAAATGAAAACTGATACAACTGCTGTAGAAATCAACTTGACATTATCCTGTGGAGTTAAACAAACACATTCTCTATGACCCAGCAACTCAACTCCCAGATATACACCCTAAAGGAATCCTTGTACGTTTATGTGAGGAGATATGTTCCAAAATGTTCATAGCTGCATTGTTTATAACAGGAAAAAAAAAAAACCTGGAAAGAACCCAAATATCTACAAACAGGAAAAACGATGATACATTCTCATGGTAGAATACTATGTGGTAGTGAAAATGAATGACCCACAACTACGTGCATTATCATGTTGAATAAAAAAAATCAAGATACCATGTTTACACAACTCACAACCAAACAAAATCAGACAATATATTCTTTAGAGACACATACCCATGTGATTATATTATAAAGAAAAGCAATCAAGTGAAAACCGTAAAATTCAGCATGAATGGGGACAGAACTGAGGAGGATGCCAGTGGAGAGTAGCACAAAGTGTTGGGAATGTTTGATTTCTTTAGTTGGGTGGTGTCGGTTTTATTATTCTGCTTCGTAATGTGCTTATATGTTCCATATATTCTCCTACATATATTCAATATTATCCCTCTTCTAACAAATAAAAGAAATGGTTAACAAAAAAAAGTATTCAAAGACCATCCCTCCAACAAAGAGACGGATGGTTTTATGATTGAATTCAGCAAACCTTCAAGAAAAAGTTAATTCCTCTGCTGTTTAAAGTGTTTGAAAGCTTACAAAAAAAAAAAAAAAAGACTTCTGAATTGATTTTACAAAACTGTCAAAACCCTGGTCTAGTACAATAAAAGATAGCCAAGAGCCAATAATACTTATTCAAAAAGAAGAAAAAATTTTAAATAATAAAATATTTAGAAATCAAATCCAATACCAAACTTAATGAATAAATCACCATGATTGAGAAAGTTAATTCCAAGTTTGCAAAGATAGTACAACATTAAGAAATCCGTAATATAATTCACTATATAAGTCAATTAAAGGAGAAAACTCATGAGCATTTTGATAAAGGCAAACGTTTGATAAAATTCAATAACCGTGCCTGATAAAAACTTAGAATGGAACTTATTATAACTTGATAAAATTTATTTACCCTGAAACTTCTGACAGGTATTACACTTAGTGGTCAGTTATTGGAAGCATTCCCATTTAAGTCTGGAAGACAACAATGTTCACGTTCATTTCTCTGCTTCAACACTGAATTCTGAAGTCCTAGTAATTACAGTAAGACAAGAGGCAGAAACAAAAGGCACACGTACCAGAAAAAAAGAAAAACCCCCGCTACTATTTGCAAGTCGTAGGCATACACATGCATAAACTCACAGACATATATGTACACATGTGCACACACCCCACCTTTGTTTATGATTGTGCAGGAAAGGACCTAGAAGGACAGACGCCAAATTGCTAACAGTGACTTCATCTGGGGAGGGAAGTAAGTTAGGGGAGGGAGTGAGGGTATTCTCTGTATTCGTTTATTGCTTGCATTTGTTTTTACAGCTTTCATATTTTAAAAAAAAATTTAAATGTCAAAAGTCACAATGACTAGAAGAGATTGACCCAAGGCTCAAACTTGAGTCTTGCATTATCGAGTGAGTTCCACGTAGTTGGTTTTTATTTTACACGTCAAAAAAAGAAAGAATGGTGGAGCCACTGAGAGCTGGGTACCAAGAATCAGTCATTACATTGATCCTTCATTTCTATTTGTCACAAATAATACCCTGGGGACTAACAGTGACAACCAGCTTTCTGTGAAGGCTCTCATTGCTTACAAAACAGCTTTCCATACATTATCTAATTTGATTTGCTCCTTAGGAAATAATTTCAATAGTCTATGAACAAGAAAATGTCCTGCAATGGTGACCTAAATGACATGTCATAAAATGTAGATCTGGAATTCCTGGAACTTTCAAAGGCTCAGAGAAAAACTCCAGCCCTCAGGATCCAGCTGACTGACAAATCTCTGCTACATTCCCTCACCATCTACGCTTCTGTAATCTGAACTATGCATTGTTTTCAGAACATGCAATGTCCTTTCTTATTTCTGGGGCTCTACAGATGTTTTCCCTCTGCCTGGAATGTCCTCCCTCCCTCTTTTTCCACTTAAAATGCTTGCCCATCCATCAGAAAAGAGTTAACAGAGCAGACCTGACTGCTCCCCTTTTAAAGGTCTACTTACAAGGTTGGCCTTTGGCTGGCATCTGGCATCCTGGGTTTGGGGAGGTTTCCCATCATTCCCGGAAGTGAGGGGGGTGGCTCACTATGCCTATCCTGTCCAGACGAGAAGGTTTATCCTGAATACCTGCCTTCCTTCTGGGAGTCTGGGACTGTGGTACCTGCAGGCAGAGGCTGCCCATGTGGTCAGCCCCATAAAGACCTTAGGCTCTGAGATTCCAACAAGCCACCTGGTTGGCAACATTTCACGCATGTTGTCGTAACTCACTGCTAGGGGAGTTAAGTGCACCAGTGTGCCTCCCTGGGAGAAGAGCCTTGGAAGATTCTATCTGGTTTTCCCCAGACTTTACCCCACAACTCTTTCCCCTTCGTTGATTTTGCTCCCTATCCTTTCACTGTTACAAATCATAGCTGTGAGTGCCAAGATATGCTGAGTCACTGTGGATCACTGAACCCGGGGCTGTCTTGAAGACCCCCAGCGCACACCCTTCAAGTCTCAGTCCAAATGTGACACTGTTTGTGGAATCGCTCTTCACTTTCCATCACTCCTTTGCCTCTGCTCTCACAATTAAAGAGAGTCTCTTATTGCATAATCATTAACCATCTGCATTCTGTGCCCATTTTAGAGTATAAGCTCATCAAAGACAAACATTTTATTGTTCACCTTTCTTTTCTCAGCACAGGGTTGGCACACCCTGGTAGCATTTGCAATGGTAACTGTAGCAATAGTGATTCAATGCAATATTATGTGTGCTTGAGCCTGTAGGTAACATTGCATTTAATCCTTCCAACCACTCTTCAGGTAGCTACTATTACTATCCTCATCAAAAAAAAAAAAAAAAAAAAAAAAAAAAAAAACCCAGAGGGGCCATAAGTAGGTGTTAAATGAGTGAATGAACCACCTACAGAACTTCATTTTAGCCCCTAAGGAATCACTTCACCGAGCTGCCCTTTACTGTTGTAGCTCTTAACCCGTGCACATTCACCTCGGCACATGCCGGGCATGAACTCCTGCTAGGATGTTATCTATTACAGCACTTATTGATTACAAAGTGATTTATTATCTTTACAAGATAAGGCATGCTTACTGTACACAACTTAAAAGGCACCAAAGGTGTACAGTGAAACTTAACTCCTCTCTCACCTTCCCTCCTCCCCCAGATACCCCATTCCATCCCAATCTTCTTTTATATCCTTCCAGAGAGGATAGACAAGTGTGTTAACACATTTTACGTGACGGTAGCATTTTATACACACTGTTCTGCCACTTGCTTTACGTACCTAACAACATATCCTGGTGGTCATTTCATAGCACATATAGTGCTACCTCATTTTTTTTTAACACCTGTATACTGTCCCTTGCCACTAGGACATTACGTTTAGAACAGCCTAATTATGACAAGTGGCTTGCAGAGCATTTTACATGCTCAGAGTAGCTCTACGCGATAAAGTCATAGCAATGAAAAGGCTGGATCAAAAAGATATTTATTATTTATTTGTAATGTAAAAATTGAGATGTAGCTTAGACACCATAAAATTTGTTCTTTGAAAGGATATGTCCAATGGTTTTCAGTAAAGTCACAAAATCATGCAGCCATCACCACTAATTCCAAAACATTTTCATTGCCACAAAAATAAAACCTGTATCCGTTAGCAGCCAAGGTATTTATTTTTAATTTTGACAGGTTTTGTCATATTGTGCCATCAAAATTAAAATAAATTATCTTTTTGACCCACTTTTAGGAATTTATCTCACCACAGATATGGAACCTAGTGGATTTCTAGTTGCCTTCCCCTCCTTACATACGGCAGTGTCCCTTTGGTCTTATCTAAGAAGGTAAATCCAAGTGCAGGAAAGAAAAGGTGAGCCTCCCACTCCCAAACCCCACGCCCACACACCGTGCTGCTACATCCTGCAAATAAACTGGAGCCTGGCACACTCCCCATGCTGACAAATGCACCGAAAGTCCAGCCTAACTTTGAAAGTCTGTTACAGTCTTCTAGGGGATGTACTAATCCGCACAAGTGTACGTGGTTGCCACCCTAACCTTGACAAGGGCAAAGGCATTCTAGTGACTTCGATGCTCTTGCTTTAATGCTCCGGCAACCAGAAAGTGAAAGGAGGAGCAGTTCTTCTTTGTGTCTGTCCTCAAACCCATGCACTGACACCACATCAGGTTGTTCTGTCCTTGGACGACAGTCACCAGTGCTGGCAGTGCCAGCAACAGGACGCCAAACAAGGCTTGCTTGACTTCACACCCCTCCTCCCACCACCTGCCAGCCCCTGCTTATCTGGATGGACCTCACACCCTAGAAACAGACTCTGTAAACTGCTGCCCAGAAGTTTGCTGCTTGGCTTCCAGCCCCACGCCGAGAACACAGCCTACCAACACCCCTAGGTGTACGACGCTTTCTTCCCCTCTCTTCCTTTTCCTCATGTGTTTTTAGGAACATCCAAGGGGAAGATAATTAAAACCTGCAAGAAAACTGGCTGGCAGAGAAAAAGAAAATCTTAGTGACTTAGGGACGACGCCACAGGTTTATGGGTAAATTTTGTAAGTAATGCGACAATAAAAAAAAAAAAGAGGCTCTTACAAATAAATGCCACATTCTTCAAAGCTCTATATAAAGGACATTCTTTTTACGGGGGGAGGGGGGCTACCCACACTCACGTTCCTTCCTCATCATTTCATTTCCAGCAAGGGGAAAGGAATCCTAATCGTACAATTTCCTAGGAGCACAGGCATTAGGGGCCAAGGGCACAGAAACGCACACGCACACGCACCCTGGATGAAAGCAGGAAAGAAAAGAGAAAGCCCAGGAGGATCTTTATTTAGCACAGAAGAGTGGAACAAAGGGGTGGGAGGGCAGGCATCTCCCCACCTCCGGCTGGGTTTTCATGCTATTCACGTTAAGCACACACGCTTTAACCCAAAAGACAAAAGCTCTGCCTTCCTCTCCCAAGTGCCGAGCGCTGTCTGAACAGCATCAAGATTTGGATTTGGGTAATCCCTTTCCTTTCTCATCTGCTTTGCTGATTGTCAGGTGAAGCAGAGCTGTTCGTCTCTCCACATGTGACACAAGGCTCAGGGCACACGCATTCCGGAGTGGCCTTCCCCGCCAGCCAGCTGCGTGCAGGTAACTGAAGCCCACCCTTCACCTTGCTGCTAATACGGGTAGCCGGCACGCCACCGAGGCTGCTGGAGCGCAGTGATTTGCTTGGTACGGAGGTCTCCCCAGACCATATGTGCATGCAGCAGGGATAGAAATATTTTCCATATGAGCTCTCCTCTCGCCTGCTTAAGTGCTCCAGGCTGAGTTAGGCCAGCCCATTTGTCATTTACTCTACACAGTAAAAATCAACAGGGAAGTTGCGAACTCCAACTACAACTAGAGGGCAATGCTCTGCTTTCAGCTTCCAGCATCACTCACCCATTCAGTTCCTCCGGCTCCCATTCAAGAGCTCGATCCCCCCACAGACCCAGAAAACACCTACAGAGCAGAGGACACAGTAACTAACAGGCGAAAAGCACACAACAAATAACCCATTGCTGCACACCTCTGAGCTGCATGTCCGTCAAACAGAGCAGCAAGCCCGCTGAAACCGCAGCTAGCCTTGCAGCGTGTGCTCGGGAGCACTCTCACTTCCACTCTTAGAAAAGGGAAAGTAATTACATTAGGCTTTCAGAGCCTGCTTGGTCCCTGACAAGGCTAACAAAAGGCAAAGCTGTGATGTGGCCTCGTGGCCTTCTCAGGAGATACACTTTTCACTTGGCTTTTCAAAAAGGCAGATGGATGCAGGAGAAAGGCTGTCCCTTCATTACTCAGGCATCAGGGTCCTGAGTGAGAGGAGAGGAGAAGGGAAATTTGCTGCAGGCTTGTTTGCAGGTGAGGGTGGATCACAAAGATGCTTCCCTCTTCGGCCGGATCTCATCCGTCCGGTCTCTTTGCCTACAGCAAAAACTGGCTCTGAGATGTATCAATGATGTTCAAAAATATACCCAGCAATCATATGAACTGAACCAATAAGAATAAATCATCTTCATGGGCTTAAAACATGCCTCCCACCTATGGTTAATCCGGGCACACTCCTAGCCCTCTTGTATGGCATTATCCCTCTTCAAAACTGCGATAGAAAGTTAAGTACCGATTTTTCCAAGTACATCAAAGCAAAAAAGGAGAAATGGTGCAAAAACAAGAAAGAAAAGCAACTCCCTTAGCATGCATATTCTCTCTGCTGCACTGAAGAAAAATCCTCAACAGGTAATAGTTCCTACTGGAATCTGACATGCCACATTTTTCCCCCCTGCAACGGCAGGAGAAATGTGCATGCTACAGGCATCTGTCACCAAGGCCCACCAACTTCCCAGTGTGGCAACTGAACAGACAGGCTCAGAATGACATTTTAGAAATCACAGGATTCTTCAAGGAGAAAAGAAGTCTTCATACAAGAAAAGGCAAGACAAGCCTAGAAAAGTAATATACAGCAATACTCTTTGCACCCCATAAAAGCCCATTCCCTGATCTCTCTTGGTAGATAGAAGAGGAAATATAGTGCTGACAAAAATATAACTTCTGACAAGATATTTTATTTGGCTTACCTCTCCCCCAGGTCTTGCTAACATTGCTGTTTGAACGTGGAGCAATGTTAATATCAGGTAGCTGACAAACATTATTACCCAAAGTTAGAACTACCCTAGAGGAGCACTCCGTCTGCCAAGTGCTAACAGCTAGCAGATGCACTTGTGTCTCGGGACTGCAGCCCTGGAGTTCTGCTAGGCACCGCGCTGGTTCCCCGGGCTCTCCCTCACTGTACTACCCAGCGCTCCGAGCTCAGCCTCTGCTCTGAAGAAAAGCTGGTAAGCTGATCTCTTCATGTAATAACTTCTCCCGGCTGGGGGAGGGGACAGGAGCCAGCTGGGAGCTGGGGGGCTGCCTTTAACAGAAAGCAGAAAGGGGAGGGACAGAAGTGATCAATGTGGAGTTCTGCATCTGGTCTCATTCATGAAAAGGGCTCCGAGGCAAGCTCTCCACATGCAGGGGGACAGCCCCTACCTCATCCACTGAGGCAGGCAGGAGGCAGTGAACTGCCGCAGGATGAGCTCCAGGCTGAGAGCTGGGAGACCCGGGGCCCTCCTAGGCCAGGATTGGGGGCTGACAAGCTGTGTGTGCCTGGACAATTTTTCCTCTGGGCTGTGGTTGATTTTCTCACTGGTATAATCCAGGGTTGGGCAGATGACCTCTGAGTTCCCTTTTAGATCTGGTTGCAGAAATCCAGGTAGTCGAAGGCTGCATTATCAAGCCCAAAGGGGAAAGAAGTCACAAGGGTGCTGTGTGTTTGTGTACCTGTTGTATGTACGGACATAAGTGGACGGGAACCGGGGAAGCCACTATATCCCCCTCTTGCTGCATCCCTGGGTCACTGTGCCTAACCCAGAGCTTGAGTAATTATTGCAGATAGTGTGAAAATAAGTGGGAACAAGTGAATCCCTGGTGTTAGTGCTAGCAGTGCATGAAAAATGCAGGATGGTATAAAGAAATGGGAGCTACCTGTGGGTGAACTCAGATTGACCATCAAAGTGGGGCTTGCGGGCAGGCAGCAGGAAGCAGGCTGGGGAAGGGGCTTGCTAAACCCCACAGTCCACTTGAGATACAACTTAAGTGGTCAGTTCCTATTCTGAAATAGCAGGGATCATGGCTTCAAATGGGATGAGAACCCACCAAGTATTGGATTTGTCCTAGAATGGGCACAAGGAACCACTGTGAGACTGCTGGTGGCCACGGAGGATAGGATGACTGCGTGGCGCGGTGGAAACAGCCTGGAGTCCTGGAGTCAGGCGGCTGTCAGTTCAAACCCCAGCTCTACTTCTAGCTCCCTGCGGGTGTCTGGGCGAGTATTTAACCCCAGCGAGCCCAGCCGCCCCTCCTGTGACACGGGGCAATGCCATCCAATGGTTATTACCCACTATCAGTGAGGTCACCTAGGCACAAAACTTGGCATAGTTCCTGGCACACAGCAAGTACTCAGGACACGGGCTTTCTCTTTGATCTGAAATAAATTATCAGCACTCAGTCCCAGAAAGTAAATTAATAAACACTTGAAAAGCCTCAGGTTACGGGTATTTTCCTGCATTAATGAGGAAACTTTAAACCTGACTGTAGTTTGCAGCCATCTCAGAAAGTTTATTATCACCAGGCACATGACAATTTATTAGTGGGGCGTTTTTTTTGAGTGGGGGGATTAGGGTGAGGGGCTTTCAATTCCTTTTTCCAGGGCTGTTAGAGAAAGAAGGTACGCTGAAGAGAAGGAATGAATTTCTTCCCTCTCCCCACCTTCCTCTTCCTCCTTCTTATTCATCGTATTGTTCAGCTTTGGGTCTGTTCTGCTACCTAACTGAAGGGGCCCTATTGTCTACTCAATAACCTCACTAGAAATACAGGAATTAAGAAAGCCAAAGTTCTTAAAAGACCAGGGGTGTTGTCTAGCCAGGGGCTGGGAAACTTTCTGTAAACGGCTGGATGATAAATATTTTCAGTTTTACAGACCATATGGTCTCCGTGGCAACTACTCAACTCTGCCATTATAGCACAAACAACCACGGACTTCATGCACATGAGTGGGCGTGGCTGTGTTCCAATAAAACTTTATTTATAAAAGCAGGCAGCAGGTCAGATTTGGCAGTAGTTTGCCAGTCCCTGGTGTAGACATTTTCCGACCATCCTTCAATCTACTGTACTCTTTTGACCTCTCTGCTCCACTGCAAAGGCTCTGGAAATATCACCAATGGTCCGTGCCACAAAATTCAAAAGTTAATATTTCAGCAGTTATCCTATTTCACTTCTCTATACCATTAACCATGCCTTCCTTTAAAAAAAATTGGGGTAAAATATACAAAACATAAAAGTTACCATTTTAACCATTATTAAGAGTACAATTCAGGTGCATTAACGCCATGTAACCATTATCACTATTCATTTCCAGAACTTCTTCATCATCCCAAACAGAAACTCCTGTGTCCATTAAACAATAACTCTCCATTTGCCCCTCCTCCCAGCCCCTGGCAACCTCTATTTTACTTCCTGTCTATATAAATTTGCTTATTTTGGGGGCTTCATGTAAGTGGAATAATACACTAGTTGTCCTTTTGTGTCTGACTTATTTCACATTGCATAATATCTTCAAGGTTCTTCCATGCTGCAGCAAGTACCAAAGCTTCATTCCTTTTTAAGTTGAATAATATTCTATTGTGTGGATATACCACGTCTTGTTTATTCATTCACCTTTTGATGGACGTTTAGATTGTTTTGCCTTTTGGCTATTATGAATAATGCTGCTATGACTGCTTTCCATTCTTTTGGATACATATCTAGGAGTAGAATTGCTGGATCATATGCTAATTCTATGTTTAACTTTTTGAGGAACCACCAAACTGTTTTCCATAGTGGCTGCACCATTTTACATTCTTACCAGCAATGCACGGAAGTTTAATTTCTCTACATCCTCACCAACACTTTTTTTTCACTTTTTTGACAACGGCCACCTTAATGGGTATGAAATGTATATTTTCCTTTTTGAACTGCTCTCTTCCCACTCTCTAAATGTTCTTTGCCTCTGATTAACCAATATTCTGTAAGTACTATGAAGCCAGTATTCTTAAAAGAATATTTCAGATCATATCTCATATAATCTTGACAACAGCCATATTAGCTTAAATAACTTGCACGATGTCACACAATGGGCAGGTGGCAAAGCCAATATTCTGGCCCCAGCAACCTGCCTCCAGAGCCCAGCTCTTAATGTCAGCATTGTGTTGTCACCACCTCTCTGGACTTGATCTAGACTCCTTGCCATGTCCTGGGTCTAGCATAAATTCTTATGTTCTGGGCCCTTCCTCCTCTCTATCCACCCTCCTTGGGCCATCTCAGCATTTCACTGGCCTCAACCACCCTTTACTCATGACTCTCCACAACTATCTTAGCCAGGTCCCCCTGCTGACCTGCAGGCCCATACATCCCGTTGCCTACTGGACACTGGAGTCCTCAAATGCACTCCAATCTCAACAGGCCTAAGACTGAGCTGATGTTTCCCCGAACCCTGTTCTTCCTCCTGTTTCCTCCGTCTCAGTGAACAACACCATTACCCACAGAGGGCTGCAAACAGGGTGTTATCTTGGATCCTCCCACTCCTTCACTTTCTCATCCAAACCACCACCAGGTCTGACAGAGTTTCCTTCCAGAGATCTCTCCAGAAGCCAGCAGGTCTGAGGCCCCAGATTCCTGCTGCCCCTGCTTCCACCCAGCCCCCCACCATCTCTTCAGGACTTCTTGTAGCAACCTTCTTGCTCTGGTCTTTCTTCTTCCAGCCTTCTTCCCCGGAGCAACCACTGGAATTCATCTAAAATGTGAGTCTAATCATGTCACTCCCCTGCTTTTTAAAAACTTTTTATTTTAAAATAATTTTATGTTTACATGATAGTTGCAAAGACAGCACAGAGTGTCATGACATATGTTCACCCAGTTCCTTCCAATGTTAACATCTTGAATAACTATGGTACATTTATGAAAACTAAGAACTTGACATTGGTACAATAATATTTCCTAAACTACAGACTTTATTCCAATTTCCTCAGTTTTTCTTCAAAATGTCCTTTTCCTATTCCAGAACCCAGTCCAGATACCAAAATTACATTTAGTCATCACTTCTCTTTAGTTTCTCCTGGTCTATGACAGTTTCTGAGCCTTTCTTGTTTTTCATGACCTTGATACTCTTGAAGATTACTGGCCAGGTATTTTTTAGATTGTCCCCCAATTTGGATTTGTCTGAGGCTTGTTCATGATTGTACAGGGGTTAATGGGTGTTTGGGAAGAGCATCATGGATGTGAAATGCCCTTCTCATCACGTCTGTACCCTGTACATGTGTACTCTATCAACACGGCTTATCACAGATGATGTTAGCCTTGACCACTAGGTTAAGGTGGTGTCTGCCAGGTTTCTCCACCATAAACTTACTATTTCTCCTTTTCCTTTTCCATACCCTATTCATTAGAAATGAGTCAGTAAGTCCAGTGGAATTAAGCTCCACTTACTAGAGGGGGAGTATCAAAGAACATCTGGACATATATTAAAATCATCACAGCAATTAATAAATATTTGAGGGGAGATACTTTCAGGCCATGCAAATATCCTATTTCTCCTTAAAGGTTCACCCAGTAATTTTAATATTCATCTGTAGATCTTGCCTGTGGCAATTATTACTGTAGTATTCTAATAGTGATTTTCTGTTTCCTTCATGCTGTCTACATTTATTTTAATATTAATCAGAATTCATCAGTATGGAAGATTTGTCCCTCTTCTCCCATTTATTTATTAACTCAATCATTTTTATGCCTCCTGCTTCTTAAAATCTTTTGATGGCTCTCCCTTAGGGATAAAGTCCAAACTCTTACATATGACAATTACAAGACTGTTTGCAATCCGGTCTCTTCCTGCCCTTCCAGCTTCCTCCCCTGGTTGTCTGTTAATACACACTCCACTCTCCAGCCATCTTAAGCTGTAAGGAATTACCCAAACTACCACGTGTCCTGTGCTCTATGACTTCTTTCATGGCACCTCCTTGCTCTAGCATGTCTTTCCTTTGCCCCATTCTCACTGAATTAGCTCCTGTTGCTCTTGGCCTCTGAAAACCTAGCTCAAATTGTTTATAAGCACCAAATATTGGAAATTACCTAAAATGCTCACCAATAAGGACTAAACAAATAATTTTGACATAAATAAATGGGTACTCTGCAGCAGCAACAACAACAAAAAAACAATTGAGATCGCTTCCTATGTAATGGTATAAAACATCTCCCAGATTTATTGTTAAGGGAAAAAAGTAAGATGCACAGCAGTGCGATTACTGTCCTGTTATTTGCTTGTACATGTTTGTAATTGCTTGTATCTGTATTAATGATCTGTGGAAGAACACACTGAGGCCACGGACAATGGCTACCTCTAGGGAGGGGAACTGAGTAGCTTCAGGGCAGGAATGAGAGGGAAATTTATTACTATACATCTGCACTGTCTCACACAGTAGCCACATGTGGATACTGAGCACTTAAAACATGGCTACTCCAAACCGCAATATGTTGTGAGCATAAAATATACTTTGGACCATTTTGAAGACTTGGTACAAAAAATGTAAAATATCTTATTAATATAGTTTTATGCTGATTAGATGTTGAGATGATAATATTTTTAATATGTTGGTTAAATAAGACATAGTACTAAAATTAATTTCATTTGTTTCATTTTCCTTTTGTTAGTGTGGCTACCAGAAAAATTTTAAACCACATCCTATTTCTACTGGACAGCAGTTCTACAGTCTCTGTCATACTTATTGAACTGTCAACCACGTGACTGCATTGCTATTCAACAAGTAAATAAAAATGAAGTATCAGCAATATAATAGTTAAGAATGGAAAGAAATGAATACACACATAAATCCTCCTCCCTCCCAATGATTCACTTAAGTGTCACCTATTCTAGGAGTTATGCTCATCAGGCCCCCACCCAGCTGAGTGCAGTGCCCTGGTCTCTGTCCCTGGGTGTCCCCTGATTACCTCCAGGGTAGTATTTATCCTGCTGTATTGTAATTGTTAACTAATATATCTGCCTCCACCAAGAGAGAGTGAGCCCTTTGTGACAAGAGATGTGTCTTTCTCTTTGTGTCCCCAAGATTCAGCACGTAGACAGCTTTGTTCAGCATGTGCCAGATAAGGGAAAGGACGCAAAGGCGGGTCTTACAGGAAACCCTCACCTGCTTATGATGGGAGAGAGGTCTTCTAATGGTTCATCTCAGATACCAGGAAGGGGACAATGAAGAGGGGAAACTCCCAGGAAGTACATTCCTCCAGGAAATTCAAATAATTTTCAGCCTAACTTTTGGGTGAACCAGACAGGGAAAATATAAGTCAATGTATGAAATGTATCAAAAAATAGGAAAAATGAATATATGAAGCCTAAAACCACATAGTTCATGTAAAATATAATTATGTACTTCTGTCTTACTAACAAAGAAGAGTCCACCCATAGCAGATATCAACTCTAAGGCTATTTTATTTCCTGCAAAGTATGTCTATTCCTTTATAACAGAAGGAGGAAGATGCAGCCTTCTCCACAGAGGTATATACTGCATGGCTAACCTGTTTGAACTGTCTGTTTCTTTAAATCTGCTTACACTGTGTGGAAGAAGTGGGGACAGTCTCTATCAAGAAAGCGTCTGGGTGTTGGTCAGGGAGCCGGCCACCAGGACAGCAGAAGCAGAAGCAGGTGTCAGTAATTAACTCTCCCTTTGTGTGAACCAAGGGGCCATCAAACAGTCACGGAGGTGGGGAACGAGGAAAGCAAAGAAGGGCTCTCTGCTGCGGTTCTTGTGACTGCTCTCCGTTCCCCTTAAAGACAAGGACAGTCATGAGGATCTACGATAGAGGAAGTCACTACATCGTGCCTTTCTGTGGATCCTGTGTGACAGGGGCCACAGCCTGGCTGCAGGGGCACCTGTAACCGTGGGCAGCCGTGCAGGGGGGCTGAGCACCTTGGGGGCTCACAGGAAGGAGGGCCCTGGTACTTGGTCAGCTGGATTTAGGGCTTTGGAGTAGAGCCAAGAGCAGTGCCAGAGACACTGTCAGGGAGATGCTCACAAAAAGCTACAGGGCAGGCTCATCCTAACCCTGGGAACAGGCAGGGAAATTAATTCAGAGAATGCGTCAGGATGACATCATGCTGACCATATTTTTTATTTCAAGTATTTCAAGTATTTATTTCAAGTTCTGATGCAGAGATTCTCAAATTGTGGTTGCTGGATCAGCAGTGTTAGGGAACTTGTTTAGAAATGCAAATATTTGGGCCTGGCCCCAGACTTGCTGAAGCAGAAACTCCGATTTGCGTTCTAACAAGCCCTGTGGATGCCTGCTTGCTTAGGAACTGTGCCGTTAGACAGTAATTCTCTGTCCAGTAAACCTTAATCCAAATTGTATAAACTTAAAGTATTATTTTCTAAAATCTTATTTTCTTACAAAATGTGGCTATCAGATATGAAAATACATTGTGAAGTTATGGTAATTAAAACAGTGGCAAATTCAACTGGTGAAGGAACACACAGATCAATTGCCTAACTAGACATGTAAAAAGATTTGGTATGCAATCAACAAGTCACTTCAAATCAGCAAGGAAAGGATGGAAAAGGACTGGGAATATGACTAACCATTTGAGAAGTAAAGTTATTTCCTGAATTTATACCAATGACAAAATAAATTTCAGGTGGATTAAAGGTTTTAAGCAAACAACAGAAGTATGAAAACAGTGTCAATGTTTCTATATTCTTGGAGTGGGAAAGAATGTTTAAGCAAAGCTATAACAAAGGCAGAAATCATAAAAGACAAGATTTATACATTTGTATATATTTGTTAAATTCTGTAAGTCAAAAATACCATGAACAGACAATAGAAACTGCATTTTACTCATTCCTTTGCTCAAAACGTCAGTACCTATCATCTGCTGGAACCTGGAAATACAGTGATGTGCAAAAGCAGACCCGATTCTTCGCACTTGGCTGCTTACTGTCTGGCGTAGGATGCCAACATTAATGGAACCCAACAATTACATTTAAAACTGCAATGTGAAAAGAAGTGCAAAGGAAAGCTACGTGGTGATAAGAGGGTTGTCCCCATTAGGAAGACTGCTTGTGAGAGGAGTGACGGTGGCTTTCATGAAGACCCGAGTGGAAGCAGGTGCGGTGGGACAGAGGTCGGCAAGACGGAGGCAGCATCGCCTGGGCTGGAGACCACGAGAAGGGCCGCGGTGAAGACTGCTGTCTCTTTCCTAACGGGAATCTATTTTAAGGCAGGGGCAGAAGTTGCAGAACATATTTGCATTCTGGAAAGGCCACTTCTGTTGTATGGAGCGAGGACTGGAAAGAGGCAAGGGTGGAAGCTGGGAGATCGGTCGGAACACTGTGGCTGTGGTCCCCAGGAAAAGGGATGACAGCTTAAACCAGGATGGTGGGAAGAAGTGAATGGCTTCAAAAAAAATTTACAACATGTACCTTGTACAATGGAAAAGTGCTCATGTGCATAACATATTTTGAAAGACACAAAACTCATAAATCAGATAAAGACAATTTTAACAGTGAAAGGTTGTACTCGATATCAACCACGGGGTGGGGGGGGGTTCCTAAGTACACTATGGTATACACAGAAAGTGACATCTCAGCCAATCATTTAAAGTGACCATGTCATATATTTATTGATATTGGCACATTTTGATGTTATGTTTTAAGGCAAAAGTAGGCCACATAAATGAGGGAAGAACAATCTTCACAACAAATGGTGCTGGGATGAGTGGATATCCACATAAAAAGAATGAAGTTGGACCCCTACCTCACACCACACTCAAAAATGAACTCAAAATGCATCATAGATTCTACATCACGGTGATGATAGTTAATAGCAATATACTGTATACTTGAAAATTGCAAAGAGAGATTTTAAGTGTTCTCACCACAAAAAAACAAGTATGTGAAGCAATATATTTGCTAATTAGCTTGACTTAGCCGTTCCACAATGTATACCTGTATCGAAACATCATGTGGTACACCACAAACATATACAATTTTTATTTATGAATTAAAAAGATAAATCACAGACTGTGGTAGGCAGAATAATTCCCCCTCTAAGACGTCCGTGTCCTAATCCCTGAAATTTGTGAAAATGTTACATTACATGGGAAAGGGGAATTAAGGTAGCAAACAGAATCAACATGGCTGAGCAGATGACTTTAGGGAGATTATCTTCGGCACAATTAATCATAAGGGTATTTAAATGCGGAAGAGCAAGGCAGATGAGGAGGTTGGAGTGATCTGATGAGAGTAGAACTCAACCTGCCGTTGCTGGCTCTGAAGATGCATGGGAGCTATTAGCCAAGAGACGTGGGCAGCCTGGAGAAGCTGCCCACATTTCTTCCCTAGGGACTCCACAAGTAGCGAGGCCTCGCCAACACCATGACTGTAGCCTAGTGAGACCCATTTTGGACTTCTGATCTCCAAAACTGTAAGGTAATAAATTTATTGTTTTAAGCCATTAGAGTTGTGTTAAATTTGTTACATAAGCCTTAGGACACTAACATATAGACCTCAATGTAAGAGCTAAAACTTTAACACTCTCAGAAGAAAGCACAGGAGTAACTTCACGACCTTGGATTAGGTGATGGTTTCTTAGATACGACATCGAAAGAACAAGTGACAAAGGAAAAAATAAGTAAATGAGACTTTCTCAAAACCAAAGACTTTGTGCTGCTAATGATACCGTTAAGTTAGTGAAAAGACAATCCACAGAATGGGAGAAAATATTTGTAAGTCATGTCTGATAAGGGGTTTGTATCACTGTCTATAAAAATTATTACAACTTAATAACACAAAGACAACCCAGTTAAGAAATGGACAAAGGGTTTGAGTAGACAGACATGTCTCTAGACAAGATATACAAATGGTCAATGAGCACATAATGAGAGCGTGAAGCTGTTTCCCAGCATGGTAATACTGGCTATTTCTGAAAGGCAATTTTTGTTTTCCCCCATTTGCTAATCTATATTTCTTACTGTTCCCACCATAAGCACACAATATTTTTGTATTATGTCATTAAATATGAAATGTCCAATTTCAAATCAAAAGTTCAATTTATTATATTTCAAACAAGAAGCTGTACAATGAATCTAAGCATGCGCCCAAACTATTGACGCACTTTTGTCATCTTAACGGTAGCTTGTTTATGCAGCAATGAAAAACCTGGAAAGCATGTGGCAATGAAATCGTGAAAGGCATTTTCCACAGCTTGTTGAGAATTGACTATTTTTCCTTACAAGAAGTGGTCCCAAGCCTGGAAGAAGTGGTAGTCAGTTGGTGCAAGGTCTGGTGAATACGGTGGATGACAGAGAGTTTCCAAGTCCAGCTTCTGTAGTTTGAGCAGCATTGTTTGTGTGACATGTGGTCTTGCAAGAGGATTGGTCTGTCTCTATTGACCAATCTCGGCTGCTTAATCACAAGCATCCTCATCATTTCTTACAGTTGGTTGTAGTAGACATCCGCTGACTGACAAGGATTCGTAAAGCTGTAGTGGATAATACCAGCACTGGACCACCAAACAGACACCATTAGCTTTCTTTGATGAATACTCAGTTTTGGAACTCCATCTTTATCTAACCATTGTGACAAATGCTTGCAATTGTCAAAAAGAATCCATTTTTCATCACGTGTAACAATATACAGTGTAGAAATGGTTTACCTTTATGTTGTAACACCAAAGAAAGGCAAGTTTAGAGATTATTTCTCTCCTGACACTTACTTAATTCACGTGGAACCCATCTATCCAGCTTCTTTACCTTGCTCATTTGTTTCAAATGGTCCGATATTGCTGGAACAGTAACGTCAAACCTTGCTGCTAATGCACATGTAGGCTGAGACGGATTCTCTTCTACTACAGCTTTCAGCTCACCATTATCCACCTTGGGCTTAGGTCACCTACATGGCTCATTTTCAAGATTAAAATCACCAGAATGGAACTCAAACCATTGACCTGCTGTGTGTTCACTGGCCACATCCTTCCTCAACACTTTGTGGATATTTCAAGCTGTCTGTGCTGCATTGGCTCCACGACAGAACTCATACTCAAAAATAACACAAATTTTTGACTTATCCAGGGTTTCACAAAAATTGCTCTAAAAACAAATTTGGAAGACAATCACAAGCCAAAACGTGCGTTTGAGAGAATGAAGATGTACCTTCACTATAAAAAACAAAGGAAAAAAATCAAGAAGTGTCAAAGTAAAACGTCAGAGATATCAACTGTCAAACATAGTACTTAAGGAAAGTGGACATTTCATACTTAATAACCTATGAGAAAGAGTAAGGATGTTCATTTTGATCCTCACTAGGGATTTGCCTCACCGGCAACCCAGCTCAGCCAAAAGATGCAAAAGCTCCATCTAGAGGTTATTTACTCAAACTGCAGACACCTGATCCCAGAAACGCAGGGAAAGAGACCTAAAATGCGCAGTGAACACAACTCATACTGCAAAAGGCCCACACATGGCAAGTGAATATCTAGAAGGACTAGCTTTCTTTCCCAGGACCAAGGGTGTTAACTCTTTGTGTAAATGGAGGACTTTACAACTGTCGCCAATGGGGCTGGGAAAAGATTTTCAGTTGGGATAATGACAGGGAGCTGACCAATTGCTTGGTTTTCTTCCAAGTGTCTTAAACACACCCCTTCCCTAGTGTTAATTTTACTTCATTAAATAGAGTTAGTTTTCTGCTTTGAATAGAGCAGGGATGGTTATTACTTTCTGGAAAAAGAAAGAAAGACAATGGCTTTGCAAGTGTTAACAGATTTGTCAAACATCCGTAGCATGAACAGATAGCACCCAAATACCTTGGTAGAAGAGTTTGACAAATACATGGCAAAATAAACTCTACATTAAATAATTCCACCCTTTGGAGTTCTGGTTAGAGCTGGGAGTTCAGTCTTGGCATTGCTGGTGGCTGCTACCTTCCCGGGTCACATCTCTCTTCATGCCTCGCTCCCTCCAGGCCGAGGCTGTAGAATAAAGTGCCAGAGGTTCCAATAAACAGCACGGCATGTCTGATGGCAGATCAACCTTGCAGTGTAGCCTTGCTTACTCCTGAACCCTGCTTGGGCCTTTATTTTAGGATGTAGCACTCATGGAAGTTTCTGAGGATTTGGAGAAAGCACATTAAACTAGAAGAACCGACCTCTTACTAAAAGCTTAAGGTTGGAGTTACGAGCGAGCTGGAGAAGAGAAACATGAAGGGGGCATGTACTGATGGTTTTCAAGTCCACGAGGGGTTCTGATGCTGTCCCGATGTCCTCTACCCACATGCCTCACCAGGATCCAGGGGTGCTTAGCTTCTGCATCTCTAATTTGGCAGCTGGAAAATATCTGAGAAGCTAATAGCAATTAGCAAGAGCTAATTAAGTGATAACTGGATGGAAGCCTTACCTCTCCCAGCATTCAACAAAAGAGAGTGACGACAGCACTTAATGAGCACTGAATTTGTGCCACTAGGCAGTGTGCTAAGAGACCGTGAATGTATTATCTCATTTAAATGTGGCCAAGTCAGGTCTTTTTGCAGATGAAGAGACCAAGGCTTGGAAAATTTAAGTGACTTGTTCATTATCACATGGCTAATCTGTGGCAAAGCAGGGATTCAAACCCAGGGCTCCTGTCTCCACAGCAGAGGCTCTTCACTGGAATGCAGTAGGAGAGTGTTGCCAACTCTAGTTTTGAAACGTGTCTTGAATCATCCACTTCTATCCATCTTCATGTCTCCACTAGTCCAGGCCACCACCATCTCCCTGGACTTTCTCAGTAGCCTCAGAAGAAGTCCTTAGGCCTGAATTAAGAATCCCTGGCCAGGCCCAGAGGCCCAGTGGGATCTGGCCCCATGCCACACAACCTGCCCCCTTCCTTATGACCCTCTTGTCTCTCTCCTAGCTCCTTCCTGCCTCAAATGTTCACACTCATTTTTCCTGTGCCTCTGAACTCTTCTACGCATTCTTCGGGTCCCAGAGAGAAGCACATTCTTCCAGAGAGGCATTCTGACTCCCAAATCTAAGTTGTCACCTCTGTCTCTACAGTCCCTTGAACCCCTGGAATAATTTCTCTCCAAGGCCCTGCACTTCTCCTTCCAGGCCCTTTTCCTCACTTGCAACACAGATTTCCCATGTGTTAATCTCAACCAGACTATGAGGTTCATGAAGGCAGAGCAAAAGGTGTTTTTTTTGGGGGGGGGGTGGTTAGCACATAGTAGCTGTCAATACATATCTATGTGATGGAACACGTGAATAAAAGAAAACAAGCTCTGCCCTAATCCAAAGGGATATATCTCTCAAGTGTGAGATTTCCCCAAGCAAAGCAAACTGGGTGAGGAGATATTCTGGGGAGAGGTCCTTTCTGAAGTCCCTCAAAACACTGGCACATCAGCAAGTACCCCTTGAAAGGGATACTTGTATTATTGTCTTTGTGCTGGTAATGAATGACTGGGGATTTAAAATGAACAGGCATGTCATATTTAGCCCCAAACAAGGAGCATACCCTAAAATCTCACAGCCCAGAGATCACAGCTTGGGCTGTGAAGAGCCATCCTCCATGAAGAGCCATCAAAGTTACTTCTGATCTTGGACATCCTTTCACCATTTAATCTCCAATCTTTCTTTACCTCTGTCCTTTCTCCCTTCTCCCAGCCACAGGGGCTGAGCTGGCAAGAAGCATAATGATGCCATATTGAGTTGGGGAGTTCTGACTTCTGTTAAAATGAACCTGCTGGAACCAGCCACAATCTCGGCACTGAGTGTAACGGGCCCCCACGCTGCTGAAACAGCCACTGTGCAGGCTGGTGGTTTGCTCTGCTGGGGAGTCCCCAGCTTGCACACAGAACTTCATTTTTTCACACTAACTTCTACTAGGGGTATTTATTTTATTCGACTGATCAAAAGAATTTGAAGAAGGTAACTTGAAGGCTGCAACTACCAGCAGAAAGTAGCAAGAAGAAATCAATAAAAACTGGACAAGTAGATACCATAACAAAAGCACTGCCACCCAGCACCACTGGATATGTGGGTAAGCCGCCAAAGATACTTTACAAATCTCTGAGAATGGTAATTCATGTTCATAAGCATAATTCCAGAGCAAATTCCCACAAACCATGTCATTACGAAAGGGTCAGAGTTTTAATATTTATTGTATTATTTAATATTTATTGTGGCATGCATTAGGCTGGGAGGTAGCTATGATCTCCATTTAATTCTCAAATCCTGTGGATCAAGTATCCTTAATTTTATAGCTGATGAAGCTGAAGACTGGGAAAGGTAAAATTATTTTCACTTTGTTTAAGAAAATATAAAAGTATATAGGATACTCTAAACAAATTTTTAATGACTTTCTGATTTCTGAATTTCTAATACTTTAGAAAAAATAATTACTTGTATTTCCCCTGTCTTTACTAAGCTACCTCTTCTCAGCCCAGCACCTGGCACCAGGAGTGTTTAATCTGATTTAAAACACAATAAATGTGGTTAATCACTAACCCAGCTTTTAGCTGAAGCTGTTAGGTGAGAAATCAAATAGACTTCTTGATGACAGAGAACCTCGTTCTGTATTTCTTAGGATCAATATACACAGCATACTTGGAATAGATAAGCAATTATGAAATGTGTTTTCCCACAGTAACAAAATATAAAATAGTGCTGTCATGTTCAGAAGAACGTCAAGTACTATCATAAAAGAGTTTTTAAAACTTACCTCCTGTTTCATCAAGCTTATTAGTTAAGGTAAAAGTAGGTACTGTAACAGATAAACCTTGACATTTCCGTGGCTTAACACAAAGGGAGCTTACTTCTTGCCTTGGCAAAGCCCAGATGGTGGGGGACGGGAGGCTGCAGCTCCACATGGCCACTTAGGGACCCAGGCTGCCAGAGGCTCTGCGTACTTCAACAACTGGTCTCCAAGGTTTCCTTGGACACTGCTGTCCACCCGACAGATGGAAAGGGGAGAAAGTGGAGGAACACCAGGACTCGCCCACCTTCCACTGGCCACATCCAACTGCAAGAAGGCTGGGACATATGGCCTAGCTGTGGGCCCAGGAGAAAAGAGACACAGGTTTGGCAAACAACTAAGTAGTCTCTGCAGTAGTAATCAGGATCTGCCAAAGGGCCGAGTTCATTGTTCTTACCTATATTATATGAAAGTGTGATATATATCGGTAGTAATGTGATCACGGATAGCCCAGAGGCCTAAACATGTGCTATATATCAAGATTCCCCCTCTGTCCAGGCTTCCTCTAAGTCCAGTCAAGAAATCTGATGAACCTATTTGAAGAAGCATGTCTCATCCGCTCCATCAGTGGCTGCTCAGATAGTTCAGTTTCAGAAACAGAAGGTGAGGCCCAGTGGGGAGTTTGTGCTTACATTATGAGATGCAGGGAGGTACCGAAAACAGCACTTATCAAATGCCTACTCTATGCTGACACTTGACAGAGATTATCTTATTTAATTGTAATAGCCATGGGGGAAGGACTTTTATTTCCATTTTCCAGAGGAGAAGGCTGAGCTCATAGAAGTGGACACTCTGCTAGCAGCCGCAGTAGTACTAAGAGTTAGACCTCGGTCTGAGTGCTATCCAAGTCTACTTTCTACCATACCTCCATGGTGCCAAGGGCTGTTGGGTGACACTGTGGGGTTGCCTGGAATGGGAAGTTGCTGGAAAAGTCCTCCAGTGGCAGCTCCTGATGTTGTCCAGGGCCATGATGCTCACAGTCAAGGACCCCATCTATCATAAAAATACCCACGGTACATGGGCGAGAGCTTTTGCCCTACTACTTATCACTGACTCTGGCAATGGCAAAGATAGAGGGATGCAGGAGCTCTTCCAAGGAAGTTGTCTCCCATTTTCCAATTTTGTGATTTCCAATAATAATCACTTAGGAAAGTTGGGTATTTGCCTGGGAACAAGAAAGTCCAAGGCACTCTTCAGTCTTACTTAAGGCAATTTTCCTAAGCTTACACCTAGGACATATCAGGCAAGATATCAGAGTGTAAATTAAACATGGGTGGAAATCAACAAATCTGAATAACATCAATGAAGGCAAGCAGCAAAATTCGAAGAAAATCCAAAAGAAAAACTGTAAACACTAACTGAAGTGTGTGTGTGTGTGTGTGTGTGTGTGTGTGTGTGTGTGAGAGAGAGAGAGAGAGAGAGAGAGAGAGAGAGAGAGAACCTAACTGACATTGCTGGGACTGGATCTGTGGTTTGCAACCTTTTTGTGTGTGTCTATACTTTTAAATACTCAAACTTTTGGCTGTACATTTGAAGGGCCTTAAGGGTAAATACTGATTATGAAAAAGAAAGTTTCAGGAACAAAAACTTCCCACTATTGTCACATTATTCACTTGTGGTGCCCTCCATCTGAGAAGAATTGTTTATTGCCCTGATCACATGCTTTTTTTATACTCATGAGAGGAAGTGTTTGCATATTTCAATAAATGGCTGTCTTAGTCTATGTGTGCTGCTATTATAAAACACCTGAGACTGGGCAATTTATAGGAATAGAAATTTATTTCTCATGGCTCTGGAAGCTAGAAGTCCAAATCAAGGCACCAGCAGGTTCTGTACTTTCAAGATGGTGCTTGGTTGCTGTGGCCTCACATGGCAGAAGGCAAAAGGAGCCCTGTGTGAAGGTTCTTATAAGGGAGGAGCCCTCATGACCTAATCACCTCCTACAGGCCCCACTTCTTAGTACTACTGCATTAGAGATTAAGTCTCAACATGAATTGTGGGGGACATTCAGACCAAAGCAATGGTCATTTTTCATATGTGCTAACATGATGTGACACCGTGCTTCTTAACTTGTGGCCCTGCAAATTGTGCTTTACTCCATGACTTGCTCCAGTCCAGCAAACCATCTGACAGATACTGTAAGAGACTCTATTCTAGGTTGAAGCAAAAATAAATTTTACATACAGATCAAAATGTGGCAGAATATTTGCATGCCAACGCTATGCAAAAGCTATCACTGGCTGTAAGGATTCACATCGCCTAATTGGAAACATATCAAATAAAAGTCATGACATTTGCACAAATGAGATATTAAGCTCCTTTTCACATATACAGTCCTTCATCCAACCCATAAACACGCCAAGAGAGATTCAACATCATGAAGCAGTTTCTTTCAGGAACAAAAAAACCAAACTAAACTTAAAAGACTCACTAAACTAAACCTAAGAACAGCACAATAAAACTGCCAAAACGGCTGCATTTCTGTCCACTTGGTAGACCTTTAGTGACTGTCTCCTAACAAGAAAGAAGTAACTTGAAAATATTCTGCCTGTGCCAGGGATGTGTGATTTAAGAGAGGAAATACTTAGAGGCTTAGGAGACCTTTGCAGGGAGCCTGGAAGCTGGCTGCAAGTTTGAAGATATTTGCATTCCCTGGAATCCAGGCTCATGTCTCTCTGGGAACCACCAGGAAGTAAAGTCCATAAACTGAGATTTTAGAAGGTCCCTGAAACAGGCAATGAATCAGAACAAAATGAAACTTGCTGCAAGTGGGTAGTAATTTATCGTGGCATTGTCCCCAGTCTACAGGGAGAAAATCCAGACATTTACAATGAAATAGTGATGGATCAGTGAGAACACTTTAAAACTTGATAACGTATCCAGCAGCAGAATGTAGCTGAATAGGGTTGGTTCTTATTTCCTCGGCTCCATCCATTCAACTACTATTTACTGAGTGTCTGCAGTGTGTCAGGTGTTAGAAGCCCCCGGATGGTGGAGACCCAGTCGCAGCCCCCGAGGGCTCAAGGTGTACAGAGAATGGGGAGGGTGGTGAGTCTGTGGCTAGCGATGCTGAGGCAAAGCTACAGTATAGCAGACCTCCTTACTAGCTCTCACCAAGGACCATGATCTTCTACTGCACTTACGAGACAGGGGAGATTTCTCTGCATCTCAAAAATTCCAACAGATTCTGACTTTTCAGCATGATTTAGGACACAGACTTCTGTGTCTGCATCCTGTTTCTTCACAGTTAAAATGTTCTGGTTGGGCAGGGTGGCTCATGCCTGTAATCCCAGCACTTTGAGAGGGCTGAGGCAGGAGGATTGCTTGAACCCAGGAGTTCAAGACCAGCCTGAGCAAAAGACCCCATCTCTACAAAAAAATAGAAAAATTAGCTGGGCGTGGTGGCATGTACCTGTAGTCCCAGCTACTCGGGACGCTGAGGCAGGAGGATCGCTTGAGCCCAGCAGTTTGAGGTTGCAGTGAGCTATGATGATGCCACTGCACTCTAGCCCAGGCAACAAACAGAGCAAGATTCTATAAAAAAAAAAAAAAATCTGTCCATGGACTGTGATAACAGTAGCCAGTTATTTCTAACTCATTACTTGGAAAAACATCCCATAAAGTTCTTTCTGCATTATAGATCTGTGAAACCAATTCTCTACCTCATAGTTTGAATAAACTTATCCACGGGCACCTTTCAACCATCCTCCCCAGCAATGGCTCTGTGCCCAGGCCTGACCTCCGTTCCATATCGTCCACTGCCTTCTGCATATTTCCATTTGTCAATCTTACTAACATCTCAAATCCAAATATCTATAATTGAACACAGTCTGATAACTGTGAATGTCAGTTTTAACATTAGGCTGCTTGAAGTCACATCCTAGCCATACCACATATTAGCTGTGTGTTCTTGGGCAAGTAATTTAATCTATCTGTGCCTCAGGTTCCTCATCTATACAATTAGATGATTGAGAGTGCCTATTCCTTAGGTAGAGAATTAAATAGGACATTACATGTAAAGCACTTAGCATGGTGCCTGACACTTAGTAAGTGCTCAATAAACGATAGCTATCTTTATTACTCATTGCAAAACTGCTGTCTGCATTTCTGTCATTGGTGCCCACCATTTTTCTTCTAGATGAGGCAGGGAGTGCAAAACATTGGAGAGGCCAGGATTACTACGGCCAAGGTGTGTAGCTGCTACTCTCGGTTAGCCCTTTTGGGTGCATGAAGAAGGGAGGGACGGAGGGCAACAGAGCGAGACTGCAAAGCAGTTCTTTGAAGTGGAAAGCAAGAAGGGCTCTCAGCTTGTCCCCATCCTCCTCCTGTGCTCAGGGCAGACACTGCAAGTCATTTGTGACCCTCCTTCCCACTCAGCCATTCCCCAGTTTAGCATCCCCCACAAGGCAGCATGAGTCAGCCGTCCAGTGGATCAGAGGTGGCACACGGGATGAAACGTATCTGTCACACCTGCTCCAAGGTGGCAGCTTTTGCTGTCAAGAGGGGAACAGAGAAAGAAGAAAGCAAACCGCAGGACAGTTATACAGACTATTTAAGTCGAAACGTCACGGTGCAACCTGCAAATGGCTTCTGCCAACTCCCAGTGGCTGGTTCCAGTCCCGGCAGCTATCCGTAAGGCTGGCAGGGGTCCTGGGAAACAAACCTAGCCCTCGACAGGGCCCCCGATTCACTTTCTCCTCACTCCGTCTTCCTGACCCACTTACATTCCCTTTTCTCAGAGGGCGGGGAGCCACAGAGTGGTATTTTCCAGAGGTGTGTGGACCATTTGTTCTCTGACATAATCTAGATAAAACAGGTCCATGGTCAAGTAAGTCTGGGAAAGGCTGCCCCAGAAACCTTCTTTAGACAGCTACAATATACACGAGGATGCTGAAGGCTTACAGAAATCCTGCAGGCTGGAAGCCCGACCAACCCTGTTCCATCCAGTGTTCCCCAGACTTGTCTGTCTATAGGACCATTTTCCCAGAACTTACTGATGCCCCAAGCTCCAGCATCCAGCAGCATGTATTTCTGGGAAACAAGCGTTAGTGTTAAATTAAAATTTTCTCTTTCTCTTACTGCCCACACCAGTTAGTCACCAAGTCCTGGCAAACGCTCTCATTAAATACCTCCTTCTGTCCTCTCCTCTCCTATCCCCACGGCCTCCACTCTGGGCCAGTTCCTCGTTTCCTCAGTCCTGCACTAAGGCCAGAGCAGCCAGCGAGCTCCGGTCTCCATGTGACCCTTGCCATCCTACCCCGTGTCCAACTGTCTTCCGAATACGTCAGCGTCATCGTAGTGGGTTGAATGGTGGTCCTCAAAAAAATACACTCATGTCCTAATCCCCAGAACCTGACCTTATTTAGAAAAACCTTTTCAGATGTAATCAAGTTTGGATCTCCTGATGTGATTACCCTGGATTATCCAGGTGGGCCCTAAATCCAATGACTCTTGTCCTCATAAGAGGCACACAGAGGAGAGACAGAGAAAAGGCCGTGTGATGATGGAGGCAGAGATTAGAGTGAAGCAGCCACAAGCCAAGGAACTTCCGGAGTCGCCAGAAGCTGGGAGAGGCAAGGACGGATTCTCCTCTAGAGCCGTGGGAAGGAGCACAGCCCGGCTGAAGCCCTGATTTTGGATGTCTGGCCTCTGGAACTGCAAGAGAATTAATTTCTGTTGTTTTGAGCCACCGAGTTTGTGGTAATTTGTTACAGCATCATAGGGACCCACCATAGTCATCAGGACATCTTTACTCATCTCCAAAAATGAAGCCACTTGAGCCCCAAAGTGCTGATTTCCGGCTCTCATAACGTGACAGATAACCAGGCACGGCCACCACGGTGGTCGTGTGTCCATGTGTGTGGCTCCAGGGCCAGGAGGCATCCAGAAGGGCTTGGCTGCCCTTTTCCCATGTTCCAGACTGAAGTTTCATTAATTCACTGGCTCCAGGTCTCCATCTTTTGAACTTACTAGACCCTCCTTTTCACCCTCCAGGTTTACTCCCCACAAACCTACATCCTCACTAAATGGCATTTAAAGATAGACATCCATAAACTCTGCCACTGAGACCTTTCAGTTCTACTTAGACACACAGAGGTGTTCAATCACGTACTCCAGGAGGCACACAGAAAGTGGAGGAACATTCTGGGTTTCCTGGTTCCCTGGTATTTCTCTCTCCCACATTTGTTAATTCAGTCAGCAAATTAAGTGACAAACCCTATACCCAGAACTGGTCACATTTAAGTGAGAAACTCTGAATCCGTCTCTTTCAATCAGTGAGCAATGTTTTTCACTTCTCCAAACACTCAGTTGGCAGGTGCGTGTCCCTCTTATTGTCCCCCAGCCCCACTCCTGATTCTTCAAAGAGAGCTGTCTTCCACCTGCTGTCCAGAACCAGGCACGCCTGGACTGCGGAGGCAGTCTTGAGTTTGCTTCTACCAAGGCCTTGCGGTCAAACACGTTGGCTAATCTAAACAAATATTGGCTGTAATAATAATAATGATAATAGTAAAATTTGGAAATGCAAATAAAGTGTACATCTGAGCCGCAGGATTTTACTTTAGAGAGAAGGAAATGTCTTGAAGTAGAAATTAGAAGTTCAGGCCTGGCTGTGTCATTTTCTAGCGAGGCAGTCTCTCTGGGTTCCATCAGCCCCTCTTAAAAGCAGACAGGCCTCCATGACCCGCAAAGCCCAGGTCCACGTCACATGTAAGAGTGGATTATTGTAACCATGTGCCAACGATGAGCACTTTATTGAATGTCTTTATGACATTAAACCCCTCACCTCCAAGGAATTTTTTATGCAAAAAGACACAGAAGGGCTCACCAGAAGTGGCTATATTCACCCCTTACCAATTTTTGCAATAATTTCTTCAAACAACAAGCCCTTAAGAACAAGGATCTCATCTTTTTTCTTTTTTTTTCCAGACAGAGTGTAGCTGTTTCACCGGGGCTGGAGTGCAGTGGCATCATCATAGCTCACTGCAGCCTCAACTCCTGGGCTCAAATGAAGGGATCTCATCTTAATGCATTTTGGTGTTTGGAGTCTGAAACACAGCAGGCACTCGATACACATTTATAAGATGAATGAACAAACGTCTATTATTCATGGCATTTTTTTTTTCTCCAAGAAGCTCAAAAGAATGCTTAGTGACAGCAAAATCTGATCCACCAGATGAATAAAAAACAAAACAACAACAAAAAAAACAACAAATTGATCTACAGGTTAATGGATTCTTTTAGCACACAAAGGAGGAACTGAGAGCAACCTAAGACACCATCTCCTCACTCATGGTCACTTGGCGGAGAAATTCGTGGCCCTTCTAGTGTTCAGTTGTCTTGGAAGTCTAGGTATTTTAAAGTTGGAGAAACACAGACATGTGATTAAAAAATGACTTTGCCAAGATCACACAGCCTAAGAAAACTGAGATCTGATCATCCACCCACATTTCTGGATAGAAATAGATGAATGTCAAAAAATATCTATATTTTTAAATTGATGAAATGAATTCAATTAAATATGATGCCTAAAGAATCTTATTTCATTTATTTAAACAATTTCTTTTTAAAAATGCCCTGCATATTTGTGTTCTTTTAATATAATGGAAAAGTAAAATCGCTTACCAAAAGTTATCCATAATCCCACCATTTTTTGTTTGGGGGAAGAGTGGGGAAGTAGATGGTTTTTTAGGTGTTCAGTAAGTGGAACTGAAAGGGGGAGAAAACAGTATTATTTGAATAGTATTACTTTTTGACTAAGTAGTTTGAGACAGGTTAAGAAAACCAATAATTTCTGTCTCTCTATGCGCAATAATTTCCCCTTCTCACTCTAGTATTCCCCCACGTCCATGACCTGGTCCCTCCCTGACCCTGACAGTGGTCTACCGAAATGTCAAGATCAATATGGTCATGGAAGGAAGACCTTGGCTGCTCACTCTCAAGGTTTCTCTTCCAAGTTTGTGTTGCTACAATCGCTCATTCTTTTGGGGCTTACAAAGACTTCTTTGGAATCACCCCCAAACCCAGTGTATCTATGTTCTGTACTTGTGGCAGAGTGAGTGAGGACATAACCTCTGGTGTCAGCTTGCCAGGGTTCAAATCTCAGGTCCACTGCTTACTACACATAACTTTGGGTAAATTATGTAACCCGTCTATTGCTCAGTCCACCAGGAAAAGGAGAGCAAGAATAGTAGCTGTATCATAAGGTCATCGTGTTTATTGAAGGAAAAATACATATTGAGTTCTCAGCACAGAACTGGATACATTGCAAGTGCTTAGTTAATGTTATTTATTATTATTATCTCCAAATGAGAGTCCCAGTAAAACAACCCAGAAGTGTGTAAACAGGAGCATTCTCCAACCCAAGGGCAGTAGGACAAAAGGAGTCAAGATACTGCCTTGTTTAGACGAAACTGTTCCTGCCCCACGAGCTGCCTACGAGCAATCCCAGGGAGGAGGCCCCGGGCCCCACCCCACCAGAAGCTGCAGAAAAGAGCAGGCACTCGGGCTCCACACTTCCAGTCTGAACTGATCGGGAAGCTTGCTCCAGTGTCGTTCAGGGCGAATGACCTTGTGGAGCAAACTAGCTTACCTCCATCACAAACTCCCAGGCCATGTTTCCATCCGGGGCTCGTCTCCAGACCAGTCCACCCCTCCCTTAGTAGCGGCGCTCTCCAACCCTCTCTGACTCCCCCAGACCTTTCCACTCTGACTCCTGAAATTAACAATCTGTCATCCCAGCCCTATTGCTTAGTAGCTGCCAGTTTCTTAACTCGGTGTCAGTTTCCTACGTAAAGTCAGGCTAATGACAGTATCTACAGTTTAGGGTTACTGAGAGGACTAAACGAGTTACTGCACGAAAAGTGCTTAGACTACTGCTAGACAGGTAGTATATGCTCAATAAAAACTAGAAAAACTAGCGATTATTGCTAGGAGTTGCCAGCACTGCCACTGCAGCGAACTCCCCTGTGGCTGTACCTTCTGTTCTAAGTGTTCCCTTCCCTTTCACCCACTAACTGGACCTGGCTGGTCCCTGAAGGTCCCTCCTCACATTTCTAGTCCTGGAGGAAGGAGAGTGTTTCTTGCCCTCTCTCCCTTGTTATTTCCAAAGCATTATTTTTCTTCTTCAAAACTTCTTGCTCTTCTGAGGTACATGTTCTTTTAACCATTTCCCCCACTTCCTGTCTTGTTACTATACACTCTATTGCCCACACAATTTTTTTTTTTTTTGAGACAAGGCCTCACTCTTTCACCCAGGATAGAGTGCAATGGCACCATCACAGCTCACAGCAACCTCAAACTCCTGGGCTCAAGCGATCCTCCCACCCCAGCTTCCCAAATGCTAGAATTACAGGTGTGAGCCACTGTGCCCACCTGATCTTTTAAAAACTTAATTCAGATCACAGGCCTCTTCTGCTTAGAACCCTTTTATGGTGTCCTGTCCTGTTATACTTAGAACAAAATTCAAAGCCTGTCTCCATCTCTGATATTTTATTGTGTCACTCACTCCCACTGGCTACATAGCAGCATTGGCCTCTTTGCTATTCCGGAAAGACATGGCACTCACTCTCACCCCGGGGCTTTTGCACTCACTGTTCCACTGCCTGCAACACCTGGATTCTGGCTCCCCGGTATCACTCAGGTCTGAGTTCAAAGCGGCCCTACAGTCACTATTACTTTACTCCACCCATTGTTCTTGTGGCATTTCCAACATCTGGAATTATCTAGTTTTTTTTTTTTTTAAACTTCCTGTTTTTTTGTCTTTCCTTGACAGGATACAAGCTCTGTAAGATCACAGATCTTGCCTTTATTGCTCATTAGAATCCCCTGAGCCTAGAATAGGGCCTGGCCCACAGTAACCACCAATAAATGTTTGCTGAACAAACAAACACAGAATAGTGGGGTCCAAAGACCACCAAGCTCTGGCATTGGACAGACCTGGGTTTGAATCTGAGCTCTGCCAATTTATTGGCTGTGTGGCCTTTGGTAAGTTATTTGCCTCTCTGAGACTCAAATTCCTCCAATTAAAATATGGCAGAGGAGAGTCACACCATCAAGGCTGTGGCTCGGATTAATAGGACTGTGTTTATACCACCTAACATGCTGCTCGGCAAGTTCCAAGCACTCAATGAGTAATTTATTATTATGAGTTGTCTTAGTTATTCTCCAGAGGACAACATAAACCTTAAACATGTCTAAGATTAGGGTCACTTAAGCTTGGATCTGTTTCTCTTTTTCAGAGACTAGAGAGTTACAGAACCAAGCCAGAAGGGTGTCTCCATCACTCCCACCCAGGTAGGGAATTTTACTTTTGGAAAAATGTCTCCCTTTGTCTGACAAAGAGAGCAGATCATCACATCACCTTCCCGAGAGTAATCGATCCCATATTTAAGGGTTTAAAGCTGACAGATGAAAGACTCCAAGGTATCATAACTTCTTGTATAAATTAGCAAGAGGAACTGAATTTTCCGTAGCCCAAGTGAGCGTACTTAGAACTGCGGGGCGGTGGTGGTGGGGAGACATGTTTTCCTGCAGGAATAAGGGAAACTTTCAACTTCATACTCTTAGGGAAGGGTAAATTTTGTGCAATCGAACAATGCATTTATGTTCCCAGAGCATCCTGCACTTTTTTGGATCCACTTCTACTTTTCTTTCCTTTCTGGAGTCTCTGTATAATTAAAATAAGAAGAAGGCAGTCTGAGTCAGTTCTTGACAATTGTGGCCAAAGATGAAGCATACACATGTCTATGCAGCACTTCCTTCCCTCTGGGGACCCTCCAGTAGCTTTACAGCTCTGCAGGAGTAGCTTTTTGAACGGAAGTAGTATCAAGTACTAGTATCAAGTAGTATCAAGGCAATTCCTGCTCAAGAAAAGTAACCAATGCCCCAAGGGGAGGTTTGGGTCTTCTTCTATGAGCCTGAAGAGAAGCATGGTGAAAAGTTCTCTTGTTCTTTAAAGGAAATTTTGGGTGAGGAGTAGGGTAAAGCAAGGAGTTTGGTATGGTGAGATCAGCGAGCGGCAGGCGAGGGTGTCAGCCGGACACAGTTCAATTTCAGGTGTGTTGGTGCTGAGCTGCCAGCGGCACTTCCGGGTAGAGGTGTCCAGTGTGCAGGTGAACATATCTCACTGGAATTCTGCTAGGACGTGTCCCTTATTCATGTTACAACCGAGAATGTCCGTTAGCCTGAAATTATTACAGTTGAAGAAGAGTTTATAAAACAAAATGCGAACATATTCAGATTTTGAATTAGGGAGACTTGTTTGGAAAGATAAAATGAACGTAGGCAGAGAGGGAAAGCAAGGATTGAGGGCAAGAATGAAAGTGAGGTCAGAGACGCAGGTGTGTAGCAAGAGGAAAAAGGTTCATGAAACAGAAAACACAAAGATGGGCGCTGAAAAGGGCGGGGGGGGTAGCGGGGGGAGAGCGCAGGAGAGAGAGGAGGTTTAGAGCTATTGAAGTGAGTCCATTACTCAAGTTCAAATGCTTCTACTTGCCTTGCTCCTTACTTGGACAGCGCTCAGTGCAAGAAACTATTATCTGACATTTTTGATAGCACTTCCCAGATTAACTCACAGTTCTTTCGATAATCTTTCTATCAGCCCCTCCCCCTTAGGCTAATGACAGCTGTCACATGTCTTCTGCTCTAAGTGCCCTGGGCAAACCTTAAGCAGAGCAGTCCAGTAGAACTTTCTGCGATGATGGAATGTTCTGTATCTGCACTATCCAGTACGGTACCCGCCAGCCACAGTGGCTATTAAACACTTAAAATGTGGCTAATCCAACCAAGGAACTGAACTTTTAAATTTTATTGCATTTTAGTTAATTTCTCAGAGTATGATATGTATACCAACGGGAGTAGAAGTGAGATACATTACACAGTACAAAAATGAACACAAAAAATTTAATAGCTATGTAATATTATACATTAGAAAACTATAGCTAGCATAATACATCAAACTGATGATTTTAGACACTATGTTGCTTAGAAGAAAAATGAAATAGTATATTTATTTGAAAACAAATATTATATAATTAGAATACAAGTAGTGCACAGATATGGCTAAATTGTAAAGACAGTCTGCAAATGACTAAAGTCTGGGAGATACTAGGTTAGACGATGTTTTCCAAACGCATTGTACTGAAGATTGGCAAATGACTTTAATGTGTTACTATGGACTCAAAGAGAAAGGAGTCATTTTTCAATTGTCATAGAAGAGTGAGATAGAAGAGAAAGGAGGAGTAATACTGAAAAAATCTGCCAAAGAGGAAGAGATTTAGGGCATTTTAAGCCAAGCTCTGAGGTTGTTTCGGATGTGACTGGGCCACTCGCCACTAACACTCCAGCTCTTGCATCTGCTTGCTGGGTGAATTGGGACAAAATGGCAGTGACGATACCCCTGGGATATTGTTTGGACTAACCGAGGTACGTCAGTGTAGGCTGCAAACTGTAGAGCACCAAATACAAGTGTTCTGTTTTCTTGTCTCCGCACGTTCCTTGGCTTCATCTCCTCTTCCAGGACACCACCTGCACCCCATTCCAGTGGCTGGCGGATACCTAATTAAGGAATAGTAACCACTGCTAAGCTTTTAGCTATCCTGTTTCCTGTGGGGTGTTGACCAGCATGTTTCCACTTGGTCCAAAACCCCTTCACTGGACCTGGATAAATGCCCATTATGAAATCTGGGCCTGCGACTATAGGTTTGACTAGGGATATTTACGTAGAGTGTGTGTCCTCTTGCAAGGACAGCCAATCCCAGGTCACTACATCTGCTGATCCTCTGAAAAAGATGCCAGGATTTTGCCAGAGTGTGCCCTGAAAAATAGCCAAGGCACAAATTAACACCCACTTTCCGGCAATGGGAACCATTCCTGAAAAAGCCACTTCCGCAAAACCCAAGGCAACCTGGAATAATCCAGGAGCCAAGACAATTTATTACTTCACAAAGAACACAGAATTCTGATCCAGCAGCAAAGTAGCTGCTGGGGTTTTTTCTTTCCCACACAAGCCGCGTTTCAAAGGCTGACACTCCAAATTTACAAGCCCAGCCTTTGAGAGGAATGCTTTCAATAGCGAAGATTTACAGCATGTCATAGCTAAAGGCAGTGTAGAGACTGGGTCCTCCTCCATCCCCTCATTTTAGTACTGGGGACACTGAGGCCCAGGCAGGGGAAGTCAGTAACTTGCCTGTGATCACACAGCTAGACAGTGACACACCCAGCCCCGAAACCAAGGTGTTTTGACCCCAGGATCACTTCTCTTTCCAGCTCCCCCAACTTTTCTACCACATTCAAACATCAGTCACGTTCTCAAATTAACATTCTAAAAGAAATGTTTTCCATTTCAAACTAGCAGAATCCAAAAGGGTATTCAGGCATTGTTGGGGAGACAGAGCTAGATAACATCAAAGGTTAATGTCTAACCCTGACAGATGATGTTTCTATGAAAAGAGGTAGTACTTATCACAGGAACCAAGGTCCTGGTAGTACCTGTCACAGGAACCAAAGTTACAGCCCATGTGTTAAGTTGACACGGGTTAATATATTCATTCACTGCTGGTCAGAATGTAAATTGCTAAAACCATTTTTAAAAGAAAAACTGACGATATGCATTAAATGTTTTAAAGATGTCCAAACCTTTTGACTCAGAATTTCCACTTTCAGAGCATTCCTTGAGGAAATAGTGAAAAAGTAAGCAAACATGTATGTTCAAGATGTTCTCTTGTATGATGGTGATAGGTAGTAACGAAAAGCTGAAAACAACTTAAATATGTAACAATGGAGGTCTGGCTGAATACATTTGCAGGTATCCATCCATGAGATATGATATACCCAACAGAAACCATGTCTACTTTTATCCTCTAATAGAGAGAAGTGTTCATTGATACGTTGTTTAAAAGGCATATTATAAAATGGCATATACAGTATGAGTCTACTTCTGTTAAAATATTTTTATTTACTGAAAAATAATAAAAAAGATCAGAGGTTATCATTGGATAATAGGACCAGAGGAGGTTTAAAATTTTTCTTCTTTTGTATATATTTTCTATTTTTCGCAATGGATATGTATTGACTATGTCATAAAGATTTTTTAAAAGTTCTTATGAATGAAACAAGTTTATTATATTCTTCCAAAGGTGGATACCAAAAAAAGAATAACCTTAAAATCAGATGACGCTGCTTATCTCTGCTACAGCATCTGTCAGGGCCTCCTAATTACGCCTGCAGGTACCACAAGGGAATTTTCCATCAGAGGTGCCACTACAAGAAATGTGACCTCAGTAACGACTGTCCTTCCTCCTCCTGGTACCTGCCTTCCTTCTGCGCCTTGCTGCTGTGCCTGATTCTTCCTCACCTTGCTTCAGTGCTGAGGGGTGTGCTAGAGCCAAAGGGACCCCCACTCTGACATCAGTTGGCCTGAGATCAAGCATTGGCTCAGCCATTCACTTGCTGCTTGAAAATAAGCAAGTACATTCGCCTTTGTGAAGCTCAGTTCTGTGCAAAGGTATAATTTACACATAACCCAATGCGCAACCCTCCAGTGCACAGTTCATTCCATTTTGACATTTACAAATACTACATATATTTATGCTTGTGTGCCACCATCTTAATCAAAATACAGAACATGCCCATCACCCTACAAAGTTCCCTTCTGCCCCTTTGAAGTCAATTTCTCTGCACGGAGGCGTCCACTTTCTGGCTTCTATCACCATATCTTAGTTCCACCTATCCCGGACTGCACATAAGTGGAATCCTGCAGATCACTCTTGTGTGTCTGGCTTCCCTGGATCAACATATTTCTGAGATTCACCCACGTTGTGAGTATCAACAGTTTGTTGCTTTTTGCTGCTGGGTATATCTATTGTATATGTAAGCCATAATTTGTTCATCTGTTCACCTATTACTGATAGATGTTTGGGTTGTCTCCAGTTCTGAGCTATCATGAATAGAGCTGCTATAAACATTCATGTTCAAGTCCTCTGTGTGTGTGTGTGTGTGTGTGTGTGTGTGTATTTTGATCTCTCTTCAACACATACCTAGGAATGGAATTGCTGCATCAGGTCTCCACAGTGGTCGTGCCCTTTCATGTGCCCACCGTGATGTGTGAAGACTTCAGCCTGTCCTTCAGCCTGTCCTCAGTGAACCGACACTCAGTATCGAGAGTGAAGTTGCATTAGTGCCCTCACGAGGAGATTTCCACTTGCGTTTTCCTGATGATTTATGATGGTAAGCATCTTCATGTAATTCTTGGCCATTCGTTTATCTTCTTTCGCTAAGTGTCAATTTAAGCCTTTTGCCCATTTTGTTATGTTGTTAGTCTTATTATTAAGATTATGAGATCTTTACATATTCTGAATGTAAGTGCTTTGTCATGTAAAATAGTTTACAGGTACTTTTCTACCTACATTAAACAAGGTGAGGAGAATTAGATAATGCTGTGACAATCTATGGAGCTTTAAGGACAGCCTTTCTTTATAGAAATCACAATCCTGCTATTTATAAGGAACAGTAAAACTGGGGCTAAAAGCAGTGCAAGGATGGCACATCTCCTACGTACAGAAATGACAGGAAGCTCTCAGCTCTTACCATCTTAGAGAGCCTCTGGTGTACGGATGTCTGGTCTACCATGTGATTCTTTTGAGTCTGCCTCTTTCTCAACATGACTTCTCCATTAGCTTGCGTCATGATTATCATTCCCAAGTCTTTCCTTACATTTTGGATCAATTTCTTGACTCTGATCTCTATTGCTTTCCTTATTCCTGAAATACTGGATTTTGAGTTTCCTGCAACCAAAATTGCATAGCTTCTTGCTTATCCTTAGTACTATCCGAGTCCAGCCTCCTTCGTGCCCACCTGGCTCTGACTCATGGTCTTGTTTTTATCCTCAGGATTAAGAAGTGCTTCTCCTCTGGGCAGTCTGTGTGGGTTCAGGCCCAGGGTACTGCCTTGGGTCCAGCCCACTTTTATTCCCTGAGTGTTCGGGCTTGCTCGTTACCTACTAGACTTCATTCCTTACCCTGGAAATAACACTGTGGAGTATGAGGTAGATTCTGTTTCCCAGGGTAAAGTATTACCTTTGGCTTTAGCATTTAAGGTCTTTACCAACTGACTTCTTGTTACCTTTCCCCATCTAGTTTTTGTTGATTTTAAAGTAAATGTTCCAACAGGAAAACATATTTATAATTTTCCCCATTAAATGGGGATCAATAGAGAATAGTAAGCAAGGATCACAGGAGTTGACAGCACAGTGCTGTTTCAATGACAGGTTACTCCAAGCTAGAAGAGAGAATCTGGGCCTGTGTGATTTCTCATTCCTTGTATGTTCCTTATCTCCTTCATTCACCCAGCACTTACTGATCACTCACTGGACGTGAGGTGCTGTGCTTGGAACTGAAAATACAAACACCTCAGCCTCAAAACCTTGTTCTAAGGTGTTCTCTGACTGGTGAGGTAAGCCAACAGGTAAGGAACTTTCCTTCCACCATGTAAGTGTCAGAACACAGGCACAAGGTGCTACAAGAATTCAGGGGAAAGTTGAATATTTATTGCTGGGGGCTATCAGGGTGTTGACAGTGACGGTGATATGTCACTGAAAGGGTTGTGTTTGAGGAATGCGTGCTTTAAGGGAGAGGTAGGAATATGACAGAAAAACAGGGAAGACAGGGAACAGTAAAAACAAAAACATGTTTCTTCACACCTTAACCTCCCAAGATGCTAGGAACAACTTGGTTACAGAAATCGTGGTTGGGTAGGTCACCCTGGGATGGAGTACCTCCCACTGCTACGACCTGAGCTAAGCACATGGAGGAGAATATCGGTAAACACTCAAGCAGGGGATGGTCTCAATCCCAGAGGACCCCTCTCTGTTCCTTCTTACTACTGGCCAGTTGGACTGACTAATACCTGCCTCGCCCAGTAAGTTCTGTGAGAACAAAGCCCAGGTCCTTTTTGCCCACTGCTCTAATCCCAATATCCACAACCAGCACATCGCAGGCACTCCGTATTTGTTCAAAAGATGGGTGCATGAAACCCTGTATGCGAGACAGGGGAGAGGGCACTGGTCCTGCAGGCAAATCCTTTGCCCTGGGTGACACGGTGTTCTACGCCTCAATTTCTACCTTTCATTGTTACCCTGTGTTAGTGTTTCTGTCCTTGCTCTGCATAGTTAGAATTATTTAAACCACTACACTTTGAAGGTGATCTTAGAATATTTTGTGCCTGTTTGAGAAAGAACTTTGGGAGGAATTCTTTTGTAGTAGGAAATTTTTAAAAGCATTCTTTTAGGACTGAGTTATACTATTTTTATTTACAGGGGCCGTTTTTAGAGGAAGGAGCCCTACCCAGGAATCTGACCCAGAACAGTGTAAACATATTCAACATCATCTAGCTGAGCACGAAAATGGTTAAGCACCATCACCCCAGCTGTCAATTTGAAACTGTGCCACAAAAGTAATCAGAGAGTAAGTGACTTCTGTAATTTCTGAAGAAACACCTAAAATGGAACCTGCTTTTTTCTTGCATAACTGCCCCAGGGCAAATGTACCTGCAGAATGGTCCTGAACAGAACATGAGTGGACAGGGGACAAGGGGCAATCTGACCAACATAGAGCTGCAAATCAAATCTACGATGAAATACCATTTCACACACACGAGTACAGCTATAATCAAAAAGACAATAACAAGCACTGGCAAGGATGTGGAGAAACTGGAGCCCTCATACAGTACTGATAGGATTTAAATGGTGCATCTGCTATGGAAGATACCCTGGCAGTTTCAAAAAGTTACAGAGTTACCATACATACATTCGCTGCAAACTTGTATACAGATGTTCATGGCAGCATTATGGTCTACTGTGGTCTGAATGTTTGTGTCACCCCAAAATTCGTATGTTAAAACCTAATCCCTAATGTGATGGTATTAAAAGGTAGGGTCTTTGGGAGGTGATTGGGTACTGAGGGCAGAGCCCACATGAATGGGATTAGTGCCCTTATAAAAGATGCTGAGGGAGCTTGCTAGCCCCTTTCACCATGTGAGGATGCAGCAAGATGGCGCCATCTACGAAGCACAGAGTGAGCCCTCACCAGACACTGAGTCTGCTGGCACTTTGATCTTGGACTTCCAGCCTCCTGAACTGTGAGCAATAAATTTCTGTTGTTTAAAAATTACCCAGTCTGTAGCATTTTTGTTATAGCAGCCCAAATAGACTAAGACAATAACGAAAAGTGAAAATAACCCAAATGACCATCATTGGGTGAATGGATAAACAAACATAGTATATCCACACAATGGAATCTTATTTTGCCATAATAAGGAACAAAGTATTGGTACATGCCACAACATAGATGAGCCTTGAAAATCCTAAGTGGGAGAAGCTAGTCCCAAGAGACTATGTATTATATGATTCCATTCATATAAAATTTCCAGAACAGGCACATTTATAGAGACGGAAAGCAGATTAGTGATTGCCTAGTGCTGCGGGCGTGGGGGTTGGTGAGAAACAGGCAGTGATTGCTAATGGGTATAGGCTTTCTGTTTGGGGTAATGAAAACGTTATAAAAATTAATAGTGGTGAAGGTTGCATAACCTTGTGAATATAGTAAAAAACCATTGAATTGTACACTTTCAATAAATGAATGATTTGGTATGTGAATTACATTGCAGTAAAACTGTTATAAAAAATAGCAGCCAAGGTGGATTATAGAAGCGAAGCAGGGACAAAGTTCAACCACAAAGAGAGGCCCAGACAGCTCCAGGACTTGCCACTCCCCAGGTGAGGGGGTGGTTCAAGGTAACATCAGAACCACTCTGTGTTTCAACTGTTTTGTGTGTGGGGAGGGTATGTATTATTAAGCTCTTAGGAAACTATCAGGCTGTGCTGTCTAATACAGTAGTCACTAGCCATGTGTGGCTATTTACATTTAAATTATTAAAATTGAAATAAAATTTAAAATTCAGCTCCCCATTTGCACTAGCCACATTTCAAATGCCCAATAGCCACATGTGATTAATGTAGCCAACCACACTGGGCAGACATACACCATGTCCACGGCAGAATGTTCTCATTAGACAGTGTTCCTCTAGATGGCTCGTGTGGCCACTGTGGGCTCAATCATTTCCCTCCAATCCTTTTTGCTACCTTTTATGCCTAGAATGAAAATAAATTTCTTTTAAATATTGTTGCAGTTAAAAATCTGTGTCCTTTAAACAGAACCCTTGAACAAAAAGATCTGACAGATCTCTACAGAAGATTCCACCCAAATAAAGCCGAACTTACATTCTACTCAGCAGCCCATGGAACCTTTTCCAAAATTGACCACATACTAGCTCGCAAATCAGATCACAACAAATTCAAAAAAATAGAAATTATACCGTGTGTCTTCTCTGACCATAAAGGTATAAAATTAGAGTTCAATTCCTGTAGAAACTCTCATTGCTTCACAAAGTCATGGAAACTAAACAATTTATTACTGAAAAACTCTTGGGTCAAGGAGGAAATTAAGGGGGAAATCAAGAGTTTCTTCGAACTAAATGATAAAGGAGACATAAGTTACCAAAACCTGTGGGATACAGCAAAAGCATACCTAAGAGGAAAACTAATAGCTATAAACGCTCACATCCGAAAGACAGAAAGCTTAGATATTGACATCCTAGTGAATAAACTCAAGGAATTGGAAGAGGAAGAGCTAACCAATCCCAATCCTAATAGAAGAAAAGAAATAACAAAGATCAAAGCAGAACTAAATGAAATTGAGAACAAAAGAATAATACTGAAGATCAACAAAACCAGAAGCTGATTTTTCAAAAAGATAAACAAAATTGATAACCCTCTGGCTAGACTGACAAGATCTCAAAGGGAAAGGACTCTAATAAACTCAATTAGAAATGAAAAAGGGGAGGTCACAACAGACACCACAGAAATATAAAACATTATCTTTGATTACTATAAAAAACTGTATGCTCAAAAACCACATAACAAGGAGGAAATGGACAGATTCCTGGAAACATACAACCTTCCTCAGTTCACCCAGGAGGTAACAGAATTTCTACACAGACCAATCTCAAGCTCAGAAATTGGAGCAGTAATTAAGAACCTCCCAAAAAGAAAATGTCCCAGACCTGATGGCTTCACATCAGAGTTTTACCAAACATACAAAGAAGAACTCACACCCATTCTTCAGAAATTATTTCACAACATTGAGAAGAATGGAACCCTTCCGAATTCATTCTATGAAACGAACATCACTTTAATTCCAAAACCAAGAAAGGACCCAACAAAAAAAGAAAATTACAGACCAATATCCCTCATGAATATAGATGCAAAAATCCTCAACAAAATTTTTAGCAAACAGAATCCAACAGCACATCAAAAAAATAATTCATCACGATCAGGTAGGCTTTATTCCAGGGGTGCAAGGCTGGTTCAACATTCGCAAATCCATAAATGCAATTCGTCTCATAAATAAAAGCAAGAACAAAGACCATATGATTCTCTCAGTAGATGCAGAAAAAGCATTTGACAAAGTCCAACACACCTTTATGATAAAGACTCTTAGCATGATAAAGACTCTATGCTCTTAGGCATAGGTGGCTCTTACCTTAAACTGATCAAAGCCATCTATGACAAACCTACAGCCAACATCATACTAAATGGGGAAAAACTGAAACCATTCCCACTTCGAACTAGAACTGCACAAGGATGCCCACTTTCCCCTCTTCTATTCAACATAGTGTTCGAAGTCCTAGCAACAGCAATTAGGCAAGAGGGTGATATTAAGGGTATCTAACTGGATGCAGATGAGATCAAGCTCTTGCTCTTTGCTGATGATATGATTTTATATATGGAAAACCCCATGGATTCTTCCAAGAGACTCCTAGATTTGATAAATGAATTTGGTAAGGTCTCAGGTTATAAAATCAATGTGCACAAATCAGAGGCATTCATATACGCCAAAAACAGTCAAGCTGAAACTCAAATAAAAAAGGCAATCCCTTTTACTATAGCCCCCCCAAAATTAAATATTTAGGAATAAATTTAACAAAAGATATGAAAGACTTATACAAGGAGAATTACGAAACACTATTTTGGGATTTTTTGATAGAGGCCAATCTCACTGGGGTTAGGTGATATCTCATTGTGGTTTTGATTTGCATTTCTCTAATGATTAGAGATGTTGAGTATTTTTTTATATGTTTGCTGGCCATTATTCTGTCTTCTTTTGCAAAATTTCTGTTCATTTCCATTGCCTATTTATTGTTTGATTTTTTCTTGCTGATTTTTTAAAGTTCCAGATAGATTCTTGTTATCAGCCCTTTATCAGATGTGTAGAGAGCAAATATTTTCTCCCATTCTGTAGGCTGTCTATTTGCTCTATTGATAGTCTCTTTGGCTGTGCAAAAGCTTTTTAATTTGATCAGATCCCATATATTTATTTTTGTTGCTGCAGTGATTGCTTTCAACGTCTTCTTCAAAAATTCTTTGCCTAGGCCAATGTCTGAAAGGGTCTTCCCAACATCTTCTAGAATTCTTAAGGTTTCATGTCTTAGGTTTAAGGCATGAAGCTAACAGGCAATGCACAGCAGTGAGGGCACCCTGAAAAGCATTGCTCGGGGGCGCTGATCTAGCTGTGCAGAGGCCTCTGCATCTCGGGCCTGAGCTGGGGTCCAGCCTGGCCTGGGCCTAACCAGTGGGTGGCGCTGCTAAGAAGCCCACAGCCCTGCACCGTCCCAGCCGGCAGGGGGCTCACTGGCACGAATCCTTCAGAGCCGAGTTTGTCAAGGTGGGATGTGTGCACTGATGTGCAGGAGAAATGAAGGACTTTCCTAACTTTTTAATATATATAAAAATACAATATAATTTCTCCGCCTTTTGGCTAAGACCAAGTGTAGATTAAAATGAAGTTATTACTATTAAGTGACATTGGTGGCCTTGCTGGGATCCAAATGTCATAGTTCACCTCTAATAGATCAGCATCCTGAAGGAAGAGAGCAAGCTTATTACCACAAACTGCAGTTTATGTACTTCAGGATGTGTGGTTTTGTGGTCCCAAACAATGTGTATCCAGTAAGAATGCTGGGATTTACACGAATCATTTTCCAACCTGTTTACAAGTCTTCCAAGTGAAGAATTTCAGTGGGTTTTGAACTCATCTATTGAAATAGTAGGAAATGCAAAGAGGCAGCTATGCCATTTGGATTCACATGTTTTTGAGAGGTACTCTTTTCAGTCATGAAGGTCATTAAAACTAAGTATTAATATTAAAATAAATTGAACCTTCAACTAGAAAAAGTTCAAAAAATGTTAAATCAAGCCTTAAAAAATGTTTCTCACCTTGCTCTCACTAAAACCTTTTTTTCTTTTTTTGAGACAATATCACTCTGTTGCCCTGGCAGAGTGCAGTGGCATCACCACAGTTCACTGCAACCTCAAACTCCTGGGCTCAAGCGATCCTCCTGCCTCAGCCTCCCCAGTAGCTGGGACTACAGACGCAGGCCACCATGTCCAGCTAATTTTTTCTATTTTTAGTAGAGACGGGGGTCTCACTCTTGCTCAGACTGGTCTTGAACTCCTCCCCTTAAGTGATCTTCCCGCCTCAGCCTCTCAGAGTGCTAGGATTATAGGGGAGAGCCACCTCGCCTGGACACTAAAACCCTTTTTTAAAGCAAAAAGGTATTTTGTACTGTTAACCAATAAAGTATTTAAAAATACTTCATCAACTCATCCATTATTTTAAATGTGTATTACAATATAATCAGTAAATGTTTACATATTTTATAATTTTTTTAACTGTTAAAGATGCTAAAACTTTGGGAGTCATGTAAGTCTAAGGTTCTGTTCCAGTTTCTATGGCTACATAACAAACCACTCCAGACTAAGTGGTCCAATTATGCTCATGGATTCTATGGGTCAGGAATTTGGAAAGGGCACAGAGAAATGACTTGTCTCCACTCCCTGATGTCTGGGCCTCAGCTGGAAAAACTTAAAAGCTGGGGGTTAGAATAATCGTATTGCCATCTGGACTGTCTCGTGGCTAATACTGGAGGTTGGCTGGGACCTCAGTGAGGGCTGCTGGCTGGAACACCTCCACATGGTCTTTTTGTGCGGCTGCCCAGGCCTTCCCAGGGCTGCCAGTTTCCTTAAAATCTGGGACCACAAACTGGTAGTTTCTACTTCCTGTTTCTTGAGATGTCTGCTCTTGGAACCCAGTAACCATACCCTAGATAGCAAGATACTGTCTCATCATTTCCACCATATGCTATTAGTCAAGCAATCACTGAGCCCATAGTCAAGGGGAGAGGACCTAGACCCAACCTGTTTTTTAAGAGACAGTATGTCGCTCTGTTGCCCAGGCTGGAGTGCAGGAGCAAGATCACAGCTCACTGTAATCTCAAACTCCTGGCCTTAGGCAATCCTTGCCTCCCAGTTTCTCTTTTGCTCTTGTGAAGTACCCTTAGCTTGGATGGTATTTAAATAACTCAGAAATCTTTCCCCTCCTGGATTCTTAGTGACCTCTGTACCTTCACCTGTTTTCCCACTCTGTTCCCAGGTCCCATAAAGCAGGCTCCTCTTTCTGGAGCTGTTCCCACCTGAATACAGGTTAAAGATCTCTGAGCGAGTTAGCTGCCACCCCCCTCCCCCACGAGACTCACAGATCAACCTCTTCTAGCTTTTTTTTTTGAGACAGAGTCTCACTTTGTTGCCCGGGCTAGAGTGCCATGGCGTCAGCCTAGCTCACAGCAACCTCAAACTCCTGGGCTGAAGTGATCCTTCTGCCTCAGCCTCTCAAGTAGCTGGGACTACAAGCATGTGCCACCATGCCCGGCTAATTTTTTCTATATATATATTTAGTTGGCCAATTAATTTCTTTCTATTATTAGTA